>OY735211.1:4277500-4315000 GCA_963457665.1 Thysanoteuthis rhombus | reverse complement strand
ATATGTATATATTTTGGAATCATCCTTCATTCATACGTCTGATGAAATACGCCAGGTAAAGTTTGTTTTTTTTTAATAATTCCTTGTTTCCGTACAATAAAAACGTATGTTTGGATCCTTAGAGAATATTAGTTAAACAAAATAGATTTTTAAAACAACTTAGGATTTTGGAAACCTTAATAATTAAAAACATGACTCCAACACTGAATAGATACTTCTTCAGCCAAGATCAGAACGTGTTAAGAGTATTTTACAATTGAAACGCCTTCATAATTAGAATTCAGTTTTCCCACCACTGATCCTATCATACCAACAGTCTAATGACCAAGTCAAAGATGATAAATAATCGTTGAATTATCAAAGATCTTGAAATGGCTAGTTGTTCAGCCGAAAGCGCTTGCTATGATAACACCTTCGGACAATCATTATACTAAGCATACGTTATCTTGAGTAGAAACAAGAGCAATTAAAATTCAACAAGATATTCCATGTTTGCTGTATACACACACACACACACACATAAATATATATCTCGAAGTATTTTATCGTATACATACATATATATACATGAATATATATATATATATATATATGCAATGTCTTTATTTGTGTTACTTTTTGCAACTTCATATAAAATTGAATATTTTAGTTTTAATTATGATACTTTATAAATTAATTTGACAAAATGAATAAATTTCAAATCTGACTTTGAAGAATTTCATGATAGAGAACTGCTTTCCATACACGGTCCTATTTGTATATACAGATTATTGTAAGTGAATTTTTAATATTTTAATCAATATTTCATACACATACTAATTTTCAAAGATTTTAAAGATAATGGTGGCTTCAGTGGTTTCGAAACTCAAGGAATCTTCTATAAAGGAAATATTCTGAAGGACCCCTATTTTAGTTTAGTTTTCAGACAGTAATCAATAAACTGCAATAATAAACAAGCTTCTACTTTTAAAAACCCAAATAGATTATATTTATTCAAATTCTAATATATATGGTACATGTCTTTGTACAATAATTGTTTTCTGATGGCTGTGCAATGGATTATGTTGTTTATTTGCCAAAAGATTCGCCGAGTCAAGTTCAGAGGGAACACTGCTGTTGACACCAAGAGTTTATTCGCTAGATCCCCAGTAGTTCATCGACCCTAGGGTCGAAACCACTGCGACTAATTAACATGTACGATAGACGCTCCTATCATACTTATGGATTCCTGGTTTGGGTTTCTGTGATATTCCAATAAACTATGGAAATTATTCCGGTTTGAAGGGCTGAGAAAATGGCAGAGGAACATGAGACCTTTCAGCTGATTATGTTGCACACACATATCAACCCCTAAATGTGAATAAAAATATGTAAATTCATGACTCTGTAAGATATTTCAAGTGTAAATATTATAAATAATCCTAAATGATAATTGTTCGGAATGGGTAAGATTAAACGATTTTTGCAGAAGGGTAGGTCATCGAGGTAGACGTTACACATGATTAGCTTCTGCTATTGCTAAACTAATACACTGCAATTTTTTCCTATTGGTCATTTTTATTGGCAAAAACAGCCAGATTTTAAAGACCTTTTCGTTAAAAAGTGAATTGTTAGGATGGTAGCTACCAACATGAGATTATTTTTTGATTATTCATCCGAAAATTCTAGCTCCAAACATACTTACTAGCCCTATGAAAAATGTATTCGAAAATAATGTTACTTGAACAGCGGTAAAAATCTAGCCACTTTAGCTATTCAAAATTGCTAATTGAAAAAATTGCTCCGTAACAGTTTAACAGTTATAGCAGCTCCGGCGTCTATCACGATCACTTCTCCTGCAGAATATTGGCGTATTGCTTAATCTTACCCGTTTCAAACAATTACCTCCCGAATACTGATTAATGGTACACATTTTTCTCAGAATTAATTGACGGCTCATCATTTATTCATTACTCAGTTCCAACTTTGATATAAATGCAGGTATATATGCATGATAGCGGGTCTATAGTTGGTGTCAACCAGGGCAGTAACTCGTGGTGTCAGTTCTTCCCAGAACCTGAACTCTTCCCAGGATATCTTCAATGTTGGTGATCTTTTTGTACCAATACATTATACATTATTCATCATGATTTTTCCATATTATTCAATGCAATGACGTCAAACAAAATTTACCAACTATTCTATCAATCTATAGTTTTTAATTTTTCAGTCCTGACTTCGTGAAATAATACGAAAAAGATAAGTATGGTTACCATGAACAGGTTTCCATTCAGAATTTAATCGATTCTCCCGTAGCCTATTGACCATCTCTGTACAAACTTTCATATTAATTCATCAATTCATTGAGAACGTTTGGAGATATAATGTGGACTGTCAGGAGCGAATACTGCAATCTTTTAAAAAACAGGAATGTCTCAAAACCAAGGGAAAATTCCCGGATCCGCACCAAAATTTTAAAAGATTTTACACACCCCATTACCCACCCTTCCACAATTTTTCGTTGGAATTCATTGAGAAAATCTGGAGATATCGTGTAGACAGACAGATGTATGTGTGTGTCTTCGATGGGTGTCGTCAAGTCTGGAATCACCGAAGTTGTTTGTTTCCTCCCGCCAAATCAAGCAGCACTATAGAATTCCTGTCAACACTCCCTAGTTACTATTACCATTTCATATTCCTTATGCCAAATAATTTTTAAACAATTATGAATTCATCCTTTTCCTTAACTTAGTGTACATCACTTCCTTCAAGGACCTTCCGTCCGGAATCTGAACGAAGCCTCTTAACACCTCTGCAGTAATCGAAAAGGCTTCAAGAGATGTGTTCGTAGTCATTGACTGGACACCCCTCAGTATATATATATATATATATATATATATATATATATATATATATATATAATGTTTCAACACCGAACCTACATTACCGGCGGCTGTTTGGCTCACTGTTAAGAGCAACACCACACACACACACACACACATACACACACACACACACACACACATATATATATATATATATATATATATATATATATAGGATCATTATAAATTCCATGTGCAGCTTGGAATTTTTATTACTTCTCTAAATGATAAAATCAATCCGTGAAAAAGGCTATAAAATAATCTCTTACAATTTCATATAGGCTTTGGTGAGCGATCATTTTTTACGTGAACTTTACTAGTAATATAATAATTGATGAACAATTATGACCTTCAGTTCCAAAAGAGCATGTCTTTAAGAAAGCAGGCTTTATGGCGTAGGGAGCAACCTGCTACATTAGTAGTGTAAAATAATTGATATAATATACATGTATGCGTGTAATATAGGTGGATGTATGACAGTGCTTAATATAATTTGTTTTCAAAAAGCGATTTACAACTAAAATCCAAAAACAAGGTTATTTAAAAGGGAATGGATCAAGTTAAATTGGTGTTAAAGTTGGAGTTGAAATAAAATTTCAGCCTTTTTTTTTTTAATAAATTACCATTGGAAAAAGAATTAATTTTTTCCAGTTATTGAAAAAAATTGGTGGGATAGAAAGAAATTCGGTTCTATGGAGGAGTATATCCTATCCTTATGCCCCATCTCTATCAAAAAAAATCATCCCCTCTCTCTCCCTCTCTCTCTCTCTCTCACTTTCTCTCTCTCTCTCTCTCTCTCTCTCTCTCTCTCTCTCTCTCTCTCTCTCTCTCTCTTGCAAACATATAAGCATCTTCTTAAAGAATCTAAAATGTGTCCACTCCAGTACAGATGTTTATTGTAAATGTAGCACACACTATCTCGAACAGCTGACCCAAGCGGCTTCAAACTTGACCCTGCAATATTTGATGCACCGACGGAGATATATGGCGAGTGTCAACGTCGTACAATGGTCAGTTGTCAAGTTATCTCGGTGCACGAACGCGCACACACACGTGGAGATTTTTTAAATAATAGGGAGATGTTAATCACAGATTCCACACTAAACCAGCGGCCATCGCCGAAATAGTGAATCACAGTAGCGTTCACTATAGCCCTGGAAATCAATTTTCATTTCCTCTTCGTTCTTTAAAAGGGTAGTTGGATTGAAGGCACTTGACAGATTGAAGGAGTTATCGGAAAAACTAATGTTGAAGCTTTCAGGACGATAAAACCACAGTTAATGCCTACAAGACTACAAATCAGTCGACGTAAAACAAACCAGCGTAAAAACATAACAAAAACTTAGAGACGGAATTTAGGTATTGAAAGTCTAGCCGGGGAAAAAAATAAATTAAAAGAGCTATAACAAAAGGAAAGAAACGTTAGTGTCGGTGGACGTAAATAAAAACGGCGTAAAAAAAACAGAACGAAAACACGGAGACAGGATTAGCTAAGAAGGTGGAGAAAATCAAATAAAGAAATTTGTACGATGAAAGGAAAAAAATGATTTCTAGGTTTATGGTGAACCGCTATCGCGAATCACATCTACAATAAAATAAATAAATCACGCTCCACGAAGTTCTTTACAGATGAAAGTTATTGAAATTAAACTGCACAAAGACTTTATAATGTCCTAATATATCTCATATATATATATATATATATATATATATATATGTGTGTGTGTGTGTGTGTGTGTGTTTGCGTGTGTGTGTGTGTTTTGGAGTGTATGAGTGTATGTATGTATATATATGTATGGAACATACATTTATATAAGATGCAAGGAATAAGCAAGTGTTTGTTTTTAGCCATTTTACTTGTTATAATAAGAAGCCTGCAGGTTTGGTTTTTTTTTTGAAAATTATTTTGCATTTCATTTGGCTGTTTTGAATAATTTTTGCTGAATATATTATCTGTTCTTCAACTTTATGGTCTGTGTACTTTTTATTGCTGTAATTAGATTATGATTTTTTTTTTTAGCGGGGGAAATATTATCTACTACGCCGAATAAAATCTGAAAGAATCCTGGAATCCATTTTGATTGATATTTTCAGTAACGAATGCATAATTATTCTTTTGAACATACATGCAGGGATACACGTACACACACACGCGCGCACGCGCGCACGCGCTCAAACATATATGCATGTGTGTGGGTGGATAAAAATGACAATTGAAAGGTAAAGAGAAAAAAATCAGAAAAAGCAGGTGTTGCATCGCAGAAGTTCCCATTATCACGTGAATATGTTTCGATGCATTTTGATGGTTGCCAGACATCTTTTTCAGGGAAACTCGAAGCAGTGCAGAGAAAACTGTTTGCTATTTACACATTTGAGATTGGGAAAAGAAATTCTTTGTTGTGAGTTGTTCAAAAGGATGGGGGGGAGGTGTTTGTATCTTTGTGGGTAAAAGTCCAGTTAAGTCTTAAATAAGAAGGGTCTGTGAGAGGAGGAGTCAGAAGATGTTTGTATCCATGTCTTTGAGTATTAGATTTGTCTTTGATAACGAAGGACAGTGAGAGGAGGTATTGGGATGACAATAGTCGGTTCCAAAGAAAAGTTTGTTTGGCTGTGTGCTTCTTTTTTAGAACGGACAGGTAGTGTCTACCATCTAATGGATAGGGTGGAGGTAGTGTATGTTTTACTAAATCTTTTTTGTTGATGGTGGGTGAAAATTCTTTTTCTTTTCTATAAAGGGTGGTATCTATGTGCTTATGCTATCTCTTAAATGATCGATCTCTTGCGTGATAATGTTATTTGTTGTAGTTTTGTAATCCTGCTTCAAAATCAATGCATTCAGAGGGTTAGCAATTTGGAAATATCCATACCTTTGTGTTATTGTGTTGTATTTGGATATAAGGGCTGCATGTCGAGGAGTCATGTAGATTTTCTATTATATTGGGTTGTGCATGTTTCTATGTTCGACCAGAGTGTTTGTTTTTCTTCCAATTTTAGAGCTCTCAAGTGTTCATATATCCTATTCTTGAGAGGTTACTACTTCCCTCCGAAGTAGATCTTGTCGCATCCTTTGCACAGAATTGCATAAATGCCAGTTTCGGCTTGAGCTTTCTTTACCAAATTTCTGATGGTTGTTAAAGTTTTGGTGGCAATGCGTATTACTAGTTTGCTCAGGTTGTATTTGAGCTTGTTGGTGGTTGTGTTGGTGGGTAACGTGTTGCGTGTCATTTTGCTGCTATTATTCTTTTTTTTGGTGTTAGTTGTGTGAATCTTGAATGCTTTCCTCTTTGCATTTTGCATTAAATGTCATGGTCACTGGATGTATTTTTCTCTGTCATCAATTTATTCGGGGCAACATAGTCTGAGGACCCCCAGGTAAAATGCCTATGATTAATCTTGAGTGTGGTGGGAGTAAATGTATGTAGTTGTTCTTGTTGGTAGCTTTACGGAAGACGCTACATTTGATGGTATTGTCGGATCTGTGTAGTATGGTGTCAAGGATAAGTAGTGCATTATTGGATTCTTTTTGTTGTGTGAACCCAGAGGGTTCCCCTGTGTTTAGTTTAGCTACTTAGTTGACGATATCTATGCATTGGGGAATAGGATGAGGGCATCGTTGATGCAGCGAAAAGTCTGTTTTTGGTATGATATGCGTGAGAGGGCTGACCCATCCTCTTGCAAAACCTTCTTTTTAGGAGCAAACTTGACTTTCACTTCGAGAGATACAAACTACTCCACTAATTCCAACTAAACAACTCATAACACAAAAATATCCTCATTTCTTCCCTCAATCTCAAACTTGCAAACACCATACACTTCTCCTTGCAGCAATGTGAGTTTCCCTGAAATGCATCAAAACTTGTCCACTTGATAAGTGAAACTTTCGAGATCTAACATCCGTATTTTTTTTTTCGTCTTCACCTTCCAATGGCCATTTTTATCAACATTCAGTCGGATCACCGCATATCCACTCAAAAAAAACATATATATATATATGAATGATTGAAATGACAATATCACGAGGCCATGGAGTACAAATTATTTATTTTGATGTTTCGCCAGAACTGGTTTTCATTATGAATTAATGCACATGTGATGCATAAGGACAGTAATGTTCGGAGCCAAGAGTGTCTGATGATATACACCATACGTGGACATATATGTAAGTATGTGTATTTGCATTTGAGAGGAATAGAGAGGGTAAAAATATGACTGAGGATATCAGCTGATACTACTCAGTGGCCGGTTAACTCTCTTCGAAGTTAGAGGCATGGCCTCTGCTGCTCTCGGATAGAAAAATTAACGACTTTTGAATTTCGTCTATTGTTTGCTTGAGATGAAAATTGAAAACTGTATGAAACTGGGTGCAGATCGACCATCACCGTCTAGTTTTTAGAGAGTAGCACCCACAGATCTTGGAAGAGAAACACTCAATAAAAGACATTGAATACTTTTCATGAACGAACGTCTTGTTTTTAAAAATGAAAAATATGTTTTTCTCTCCACAGCTTGTGCGCTTCAAATGCAGCGTTTTCTTTACAGATTTATCATAATTTTTCTAGTGTCCAGTTTGAATCGCAACGGGCTTTCTTTGTCGAAGAATTGCATTGGCACACGCGTGCAGTGTCGATACAAGATGAATTCACTGCATGCATGCAGCGAATGCCTCTTTAAGAAAGACTAATGAACCTGATATTGACCTGCACCTAATAATATATTTGTACACAGATTATTGATAAAAACTTGTTCTGACGAAACGCCAAAACAAATAGAAGAAATCTTTTTTCCAGCATAGCCTTCTAACGTTGTCATTTAACTCTCATCAGATCAGCTATAATCCACCCCTATAAAATGGTCACATATATATATATATATATATATATATATATATATATATATATATATGGTTGGTTATGAAATCGTTTTGCTGTACATTTTCTGAAGCAGAATGATATGGAGTAGAAAAAAAAACATGCAATGTGCACAAGAGATAAGATAATCTTGTTCAGCATCACGTGGAGATACCACAAGGCTGTACATTATACCATAGAAAAAATAGGAGTCAGATCATCATGACCCACATCATATGAAACTGTAGCCGGCAGAAAATTTTGCACGATGAATTAGATAAATTCAGAAAGCACTGGCTCATGGACGCCCATGATAGAGAGATCTGGCGAATTCTTGTGAAGATTTAGGCCTAACGATGGATGCCACAATGATGATGATGATGATGATGATGATGATTATGATGATGATGATTAGATATGTGTTGAGAGCAACAGTGCGGCGAGAACTAAACATATCTGATAGAAAGAGAATCAATTGCAACAGGAAAATGACGTCAATCTTACTGAATTTCAAGCAAAACTCTGGTAAATAATTCTTTAATAAACTTGAAACCGTCTGGCCTGGTAGTCTATATCATTGGCAGTTGAACTTCATTATGCGGGAACGGACTGAGTGATTCAATAGAAAAAGAAAAATGACATATTTTAAAACTGACATAATTTCTGCCTTTGCTCCTACGTGAACTGATTTGAAACTATTACAAAGAGAGCAACGATAGAAAATCGATGGGAAAATTGAAACAATAAACAGAAAGTAAATACATTATATTACTCTTATGCTATTTTCTGTATTAGAATATTGGTTAAAATTTCGGAAGGAAAACCACAAAATATTTATTCAAGATTCAAATTCAATATTCATTGATATAAACATTTAAACTTTTTACTCCATATTAAATTCTCTTACTCACAATGCGTCACCATAAAATGCCTCTTTCTTGTTGAAATTTACACAAAAAACATTACTCACTTCATCTAAATGCAGCCAAGAGATCGACTAAAAAGTGCATAATTTCGTTTTATCAGAACATAATGTTTTCAATAAGTGTTTGTCATTTCTCCAGGAATATTTCCCCATGGGATTTTAGCTGCATTGAAGAAAGCATCACAATTTTCTCAATAATTAGTTAATTAATGCACTCCACGTCGATAGAAGAGCAATGGTATTTATTACAATAGTGTAAACAGAAATCATGGAACAAATAACCTCACAGTGTCTTGCAGAGGTTTGGTAAATCCTGATAATTTCATGGCATGCTGATACCCTTGGTAATTCTATTGTATTATTGAAACAACCATTATTTTTGGTGCTCCTCTTTAATTGAATTTATAACAGTTCCATCAGATACGGTGAATTGTACTGCGAAAAAAAGATTTGAACCAGAAGACTAGTAGATTTCTGGAAAAAAAACCTGATGAAAAAGAACCGCTAGTCGGATGTCAAGAAATTCTAACATAGTACGAATGGTTGGACTGTGAAGGATTGGTGAAAGATGATTTGGTGTGATTAATCCCATTACCACCTTTTTGAGCAATCTAGCGTGTACGAAAACCACGAGAATCAAACATTACCAGAACCGAAAGGTTCACAAACCAAAAATTAAACAACCTCCTCATGTCATGATTTGGGGTGCTTTTCTGGTGGTGTTAAAAAACGATTGTATTATCAACCACCAGAGGAGACAATGAATTAAGAGAGTTACTTGACCACCTTGGAATTACATCTAATACAATTCATACATATATGAAACAGAATCCGTCCAATATCATGAAAAGAAAGACTGTGCCAATGAAAAACGTCCCTATAGATCATCTGAAAGAAGTAATAAAGACTATTCCGACACAATAAGTCAAAGATGATCTGTAAAACAGTTTTTCAACGTCAAAGCCTCCTGGAGTCAAGGCAGTGATCTAAAACAGATACTTTTCTTGTAAATAATAGCTTTTGCTTTAAATTGATCGATATTTCTTATCTAGTAAGTTTTTGCACTCAACAGTAGAAAGCAATATGAAGAATAACCTATTTCATTATTTTAGATGTGGTTTCTAAACTTTTGCAAGACATTGTAAACAGAAAGCTGACATTAACTGCTATGACTGACAGCAATAGCATAAGTGATCTTTTGCTAAATGGTGAAACTAATTTGTCGTAATAATCACAAAAAACAATTATTGAGTGTCATTTCTTTACCGTTCTGAAACCAACTAGATTAGAAAAAGATCTAGATTATTTTTTATGAAACTTCCAACCATTAAGACATTGTAATCCCAATGTGGATAGTGAACCAAGCACACAACATCTGTATCGGTTATTACCTTTTTCGTGTTAAATTCAAAACAAATGAACTGCGTAAACTATTTTTCTGTGATGAAACTACAATTGCAATGATAACAAGGTTTCTCCTTTTATTTGATCCTTACTGACTTTAAAACTAAATCTAAATCTAACCCTAAAAATGCAACTCTATACACTGACCCTAACTCATACTCTCTGTAGTGAATTGAAATGATAGTTTTAAATGTTCACATTTTCTATTTTCATTTGTGATTTTTGTTCTACATGAATCCATGGATAGATGTTTTTTTCAAGTGACAAAAAAAAACTGATTGGGGAGTATTTCAAGATGTGAAAAGAAAATGTCCTCTGTGGACCCAAAACAAACAGCGAGAGGTAATGCAAATGTCCTCTGAGGACCCAAAACAAACAGCGAGAGGTAATGCAAATGTGCTCTGAATTTACCACGGAAAAGAAAATAATCGCCACACCTGTAACATTTCTTAATATCATCTTCGTAAATGCAATGGAATAAATGGCCATTTACAAAAACCTTTATATTTAGGACGGATCACAAACAAAGTGATATTTGAAAAATAATGTTGGTAAATGACATTACCAATGCACTATTCTATCCTGTAATTATTTTTTCTTTTAAATCCGAAATTCGAAAACATGGTTGATGAGAAAAAATCGTCAAGCAACCAAATTGAATTAAACCTGCAACCAACAACCTTTTAATGAATCTCAGCTTGGCATAAAAACCCGGTTGAATTCATTAAGGAATTCGTTTGTTTGTTTTTTATTTAATAATCAATCCTCAAAGACGATTGGAATATAAATTCCCTGAAGAAATCAAAACACCTGACATTACACACAAAATATTCGTGACGATGGAACAATGAACTTTGTTTGAATACATCAAATGCAAGAGAGCAACACCTGGGGTGGTTCATGAACAGCAAAAAAAGAAAACTGCTATGTTGAGAAGTATACACATATACGTCTATGAATATATGTGTGTGTGTGTGTGTGTGTGTGTGTGTGTGTGTGTGTGTGTGTGTGTGTGTGTGTGTGTGTGTGCGTGTATTGGAATGATATTTACGACGATGTATAAGTTGAATTATTGGGCAAATTGGAAAAAATGTGAATACATAGAATAATTAGCTTTTCCAATCCGTCGAATCATACAAACTTAATGTCTATAATGGAAATGTGGAAAAAGAAAAAGACTTGACACTAATTACTACACACAAATTCGTATGTAAATGTAATCGCTCACCCACATCCTGACCGTATAAGGGTTCCTCGGAGCTTTGGAAAGAAAATTTGTGGGAAAAAAATGATGAAATCTATACCGGGATCTTATTTGGTAAAGACGATGTTGTGTCGGATACAGGTAGAGAAAACGGTGTTTTTGCTACTGTATATTTGGGGAACGGGTTTGATATATGTGGGGTTCCTTGACAACTGGATGTTCTTTTTAGTTGATAAAGTTGTCATGGGGAGAGAATATGAGAGTCTCCTGATGATTTGATTGATATTGGTAGGGTTAGGGTGGAAAGGACCTTTAGTACGTGTTACCACTATTTGTTAGAGGAGTTATTTTATGTTGCTATACGATTCATTTTTCTGGGGGTGGGGCTACTTGAAACCCACACCTAGACGTTGGATAATTTTTTTTATATACATATATGTATTGAAATTGTGTTTCCATCATTTTGTCGAGCGCCTGTACATGTGTGTGCATGTTTGAGAGGGAGAACACGAGAAAGAGAATGTATATACACACACATTCTCATCTCAGATATTATCTTGCAGATAAGCTAATTTGACATTGAATAACGATTATATAAACATCTGGACAAAGGCTCCTTATGTTCCAGGTTTGGGTTTTTCGACGCCTGTCTAGATTTTTGTTTTGTTTTTTTCTTGATATAAGATTTGTTTCAAACATTACAGTTTCTCAAGTTTTTTTTCATAATTCAAATCTGTTGAATAGCCTTGAGAAATGATCTCTCTTTCGACAATATTTCACATTCTACAAACGTGTTTGTTGTACATGATCTTTGTTTCGCTGAAGTTCATATGAAAGCCAACTTTCTTGATTTTTTTCGTTCAATTTGTTGAGGATTAGATAAAGGTTCTGAAGGTTTGCAGCAAAAACGACGATGTCATCTTCAATACTGAGGTTAGGTATTCTTCGTCTATTCAGATTCTTTTTGTTTCCAAGTGTAGATTTCTGAAGATCATCTCGAGACAGACAGTAAAGACTTTGGGTGTGCTAATTTAACTTTAAGTACATCGTAAAACAAACTGCTTCTTGTGTTGAGACGTGTAGCTATCAAGAAACAAACACCTAAAAATGCGTAAAACCTATGAAGAAATTATGTTATTGCGAGAGTTCTTTTTGCCATTGTCTAGAACCGAAGATTGGCTAGAGAATGACTTCTGGTGGCCCCAAATGAACTCCAAGGTTGAGAAGCCTTTTTTTCATTCTCCATGCCAAAGAGTAGATCTATAGACCTCCTAGTTATTGTGCCAAAGAGGCACAAACAAGCAAAGGCTCGGATATTAGTATATGTATGGGTATGTGTGTGTGCACTTGTGTGTATTTTTCTGTGTGCCTATATGTAATGTAAGCACATTTTTAGACCGACATCTATTTTATATGTATATGCCTTCACACATGCTTACAGCTACTTTAAATATAATTGTTAGAGTTTTACTAATCTATCTATACGTGTGTGTTTATGTAGGTGATATACCTGAGATTATTGATTAATTGATGACAGGAATTGTGATAATTATCTGGTAATGGGGAATCCAATACACTCGCTTTTTCAGTTTAATCTGAAACCAGTTATGGCTTTGATTTGGATGTGCGTGATCACGTGAATACCTTTCTCAGTTTTACTACAACTTTTGGTCATCACAATAGATTTCCCATTCCTTGTAATCGTAAATGCCTGGATGGCTGAGTCAGCAGAATACTCAATAGAGACGAGTCCTCTTTTTTCTCTTCTTCTTTTTCACATCTATAGACGTCAATTCTAGAGTGTAAGACTCCATGCATTGTCATCGATTTCCCCATTCTTTAATACTAATTCCTCAGTTCCCTTGTCTACTAGAGAGGTCACAGAATATCGCACTATGTATTCAACCTAGATATTCATTCCTTTGATCATGTTTCAGCAGCTTAATCTACTTTCCAATATTTTGTTATTCTTTTCTGACTTTCCTTCATTTCATTAGGTTTGATTGAATGTTTCCACCATTCCTAGATACTTGTAATATTTTTCATGTTCTCAATCCTGATAATAAATAAGTTTGCTAGTTCATTTTCCCAGGTACTTCTCGTTTTCCTTTAAGCACCACCGGTAGGGCGAATTTCTCGATTCCGAACTCACATCCAACTCCCTGATTGAAAATACAGACTATTTGAATCTAAGTCTGCAATTCCTTTTTTTTCTTTTTTTTTTTTTTTTGCAAAATATATTCTGAGGTTTTTTTTTCTTACTCTTTAAATTTACACCCAATGGTATAAATTGTGTCAATAACACAAACAACAATGTGTTCAATCGTCCAAAAAAGTTGCCGAAAGTTCGACCGTATAAGTTCCAAATCCTAATTTACCATTGCATTTGTTATTAATTTTACCACCTGTTTTGGATTTTTTGAATATTTACGAATTATAATATTCAAGCAGTAAGATTTACCTCGACCACTAGACTCAGTCAAGTCAACTCTCCTTAGGGCATGTAAGATACTCAGGTGTTTTGACTACCGGTCGAGTTGAAAAATATGATCTCTTTTTATGTTCTTATATTTTTTTTAATTCAACTGCGTCGTTCTCGGGACAGACAGAATTCAAATAAATACTCCAATAGGTTTTCTCGTGGATTGCATTTCAAAGACAACAATGTACGTCAATTTTTTTTCTTTTCAAACTTTGTTCACCGAAGAACTAGATAAATAAAACTGAATAGTTCATTACAATTCTTTTATTTTAAGAATGAGTCTATCTTCTTTGCATGTGTATTTCGGTCGTCACAAATTATTTAGCGGCGAATATACTTTTCCTTTAATTCGACCGACAGTTGATTGCTTTTTTTCATATAAATCTTTCAGGAGGTCCATGCAAACAGGATCTTGACTCACGGTGGGGGGCTTTAAACTCTACCATACCATTTCCAGTGTCTCCTCGCTTGTTAGAACAACGTAGAGGATTTTCCGATCATTGAATGATAGATTACTTTCTCCTTTGGTTCTTTTCGGCATCTTCCCTTTCCCTACAGTAGGAGTCCGCGACTTTTAGGCACGCTATAGACTTGTAATTAATTGCAATTGTTCCTTTTATGACATTCTTCCGGGTCAGGGTCGTCTTTCCTTTCATCATCCACTCAGGAATTGCTGCTTTCATTAGTTATTATAATTGTTGGCCTAGTCTTCCGTGTATGGCTATGAATCTCTTGAATCAGAACCCAGAGCTTCCATCTTAGCCTTACACCTCTTGATTTGCAATTTTCCTTACTTTCTTTGTGGAGTATAGCTGATTATTCATATCTTTTTTTTTCTTTGATCCCAGGTAATCTGCAGTTTAGCCATTTCAACCACTCCGACTTTCTATTGTGTTTCTTCCTTCACCAACATAAGTTGTTTCAAAAACTATCCGATTTATACGCCTTTTTTCCCATTGGTTTTATATCAATCTATCTGTATGATTTGCTTTCATTTTCCGGAACATGGTCCATAATGTTGAAATATCTGTCAACATTTCTTAGGCTGACTTTTCATGGATTTGTTTTTTTTTTTTTTCCTTTCTATTTCAGATGCTGGTTGAAACAGTCAACCAAAACTGACACCAAGAGTGCCAACGTTGGTTTCTCTCAGTTTTCAAGTTGGTCTTGCTGGCTAGCTAGGTATGAATCCAGCATACAGGCCACATCAATGGAGCTATTCATTTACTCTTCAGTATGTGCACAGAAACTTTTTTTTAATCCCTTCCTAAATGGGTTTTAATGGCGGCCCAATTTACAATGTAGGTTTTTACTGAATTGGCGTCTTATTTCGTATCCAGTTTATGTCTTTTGGAAGTTCAGACTCTTTGTTGTGATCACTGCCCAACGAAAGGTGAAAGAAGTAACTTATCCATTGATCACTCGTTCTGACAATTTTTAATTGATGATCCCCAACACGGAATACTGCCAAGAGACATTGGTAACGTAGCAGTTTTATTCAGGGACTAACCAGACCTTTATAATTAGCTTTCATTCTCCTGAACATTCAATTTGCTCTATATAGCTGAATTATGTGTCAGTATGTTTTAGGCCTATTTTCCTAGCTTTCGATTTTTTCCCCTTCTGTTACAGATGTTGGCCTTTTATATTTTATCGATTCATCACATGGTAGGAGTTCCACATTTTTGTTTTCATTTTTAGTAATTTTGCTTTTTTTGTGTAACTTTTTCGATTTTTCGTTCAATTCTAATCGCCCACCTTGCTTTTGTATCTTTGTTCTGGGTCTTTTTTTTTCTTGCCAACATCAAACTTTTCACTTACTATTTTTAGTCTAGCATACATTGGGTGGTAGGTTCGGTGAAGTTGCTCATGTTTTAATATTGCAATCGCCTATTAAAAGCCGTCTACTAAAATTGTCAAGAGAGATTTCTTTAGTTTCCAAATTAGTCTCTCTGGCCGTTTGGTTTATGTATGTATGCATGTATGTATGTGTTACTCGTGCAGGCCGAATCAATGTTGCAAAAGGATATTCTTAATATGCCAAGTAAAAATTTTTCCCCTGTTTTTGTTTTTTGTTTTTTTAATACGTGCGATAGTTTCTTTTCGGGTGGTTAATTTGCAACGGATTTTTATGCTAATTCAGTGCCTAGTTTGTGCCCAGCAGCATTTACATTTGTCTCCTGAAATTTCAGACCTTTTGGTGATCACTTCCAAAAAAGGGAGAGAGGATTACCTTATTTATTAATCACCCCAACCTGTCTGGCAGACCTTTTGGTGATCACTTCCAAAAAAGGGAGAGAGGAGTACCTTATTTATTAATCACCCCAACCTGTCTGGCAGCATAGAAAAGTTCCGTCACGTGACGGTTCCTATTGAGCAAGATCAATCAGACGAGGTATCTTTCTCTCTTTCGATTTTTACTTTTTCTACCAAAGTGATTTAAGGGCGTGTTTGTCGCCGGATATTATTTTCTGAAATTTCCGATTCCCCTATTTTTCTAACGGTTTAGTCTTCAACATCTATCTGACGGAATCATCGTCTCTCTCATCTGTTCAGCCGATGATTTTTTTCTGTTTATTTTGGATATCTCTTCTGTTAAAAGTAGCAATTCTACATTTTGTGGATTAATTTCTTTCATACTGACCCCTTCGTTTAGTTCAACAAGCTCTTGGTCTCAGTCTGTCTTCAAAATATGTTTTGCTTGGTCAGCTAATCTTTTTTTATTCCTCACAGGAAACCTTGATATCGTTTCACATACGAATACAATTGGAATTTCGCCAGAAAACAAATCAACAATCGAACAAATAATGATTTATTTCCCTCCATTATTCACCTCGCCTTGCAAGAAAAAAAAATCTGACGGACAGTTCGTAGTCCATTGATCAAAACTGAATAAAACCTATCCGATCAAAAACCGTAAACGCCGTCACGTGACCTGGGATCCCGTCAGCAGTGGCCAGCGTAATCTTTGAATTCTCTCTCTTTTCTGCGAGCAATTATTTTGGTGAGACGCTTTCTCTTTGACCCTGAGGCTAACCTTTCTAAAAAAAAAAAAGGGCTAAATCTTTCTCCAGCAAAATGCAAATACGTCTCTCTACTTTCGCACTCACTACTACAACAAATATAGATTTCATTTTACAAGCACTATTAGTAAACCACTGTCGCTAGAAACGGAGCTAGATCATACGGGGCTCTCACATACGTACACATACAAAGACATGGACAGAACCTGTATTTCCTTTCTGGTGAATGAATAGAATAATATACTTTTCCTATGGTTGTGTTATCATTCCACTATAACAATACATTACAGATATGATCTGTACAATTGGATCAGCTTCAATGGATGATTATGACACACCAATCCGTTTATCTCAACCATCTTGATCTATTTTATAGTTTTGAACATCATCAGTAGACTCAGCATAGTCTTACTTCTCATCTTGGCTCAGACACAAATTGGTTCTGTTGGGAAGTTGAGTGCCTCCAGCGACACTTTTCTTTTCAGAATAATGCAGAATAAAAAATCTGTTTCTTCCTTGTACAATGAAGTTCTTTTCTTTTCTCTTCCCTCAACATTCTACTTAACGCTCCAGTCCAAAGTTCAACACAACAACATGTCTGAAACAAGACACATATTTGCATATTCACACCAGTCTAGTGGTCATCACTGGAGATTAAATGACCATAAATATCTAAAAAAAAAATATCTCACAGTATCATCGAAGACAATCTCAGCAAATCCCCCATTCATCCTATCAGGAATATAATGTATCTGACCGGGCTCAAAAAATGGTAATACATCTCATAATTATAAATACTCGCTAAAATGACGGATATAACAGCAGAGAACAGTCAGGCAGATAGACTTTGACGGGTGGGTTTTCAGCTAGTGCCTGCGGAAGGCCTGATTGAGGACTTTGGCCGAAAACAGATTACACATTTTTAGAGGATGTTTAATCAAATATTTCTGGTTACAATGCAGGGAAATGTACATGAATCAGTCCCCAATATTGAACTACTTCTTTAGCCCATGACACCTCTCCCTCTACCACGGAACGTAATGGCAATTGCAAGGATATATACTCGATGAATGTCGACGTTTCGTGCCTATAGCACTCATCAGCAACTGACGATGTTTTGTTTTTTCAATTATGAAAACAAAAATCCCATTTTCAATTGAATAACATTTATCATGATATATATATATATGTATACACACACACACACACACACACACACATATATATATATATATATATATATATATATATATATATATATATAAGGGAAGGTGATATTTGATCAACATTATTGGGGAGCCATGTTTATATAACCGAATCGCTTTTAAATATCCGAAACAGTTAAATCGTATACAACTAAAGGTCACAACAAAAAACGTACCACATTCTACGAAATATCAAATTCCGTGTAAAACATACCAAATCAAATTTACATTAAGAAATATTGAGAAATTATTGTCTGGAAGGATGGATATTTTTAAAAAATCTTTTTTTCTCTTTCATACATTTGGTATTTACAGCTATAAAGCCATCTAATACATACATACATATACGTATATATATATATATATATATATATATATATATATATATATATATATATATATATATATATATATATTGTTTTCCATATATATTATAATTTGTTTTCCTTTTTTAGTAGCTGTTATGGGACGATTTACACACGTACGTATGATGAATATATCAATACGCATTTATGTTCACTCCGACAATAAAGAATCATTTGTCACAGAAATCCCTCCGGAATACTCTCATATATATAATATAATGCAATTCATAGTTATTGTGTCGGATCATATATCTTACCTTAATATATATAAAATATATATACACACATATCCATATATATACGTATTATACATATACATCATTTAAGATATGTATTATATCATATATATAAAGAATCATTTGTCTTATAAAGTCTTCTGATATTGTCAGTTTACTTTCATATATACATAAGATTTACATTCTACATATCACATGATTTTATTATTTAATTATTGTGTCATTTACATACGGCTATTCCGTTGTACTACAACTCCTCAGTGTGGCTATAGACTATCCAATATCCCATCTAGTAACAGGATCGAAACCTTAGCTTCAGACCCAAAGGCTGGCATTTTACCCCTGCCCTACGCAAAACTGAAAAGTCAGTAGGACCGAATTTGAGCGATATATTTACTTTACACACAAATCCCCATCCACCAGAGTGCCCCATGTTAGAGTTGGAAGAGTTTTGATACATCATATCTATCTGATATATGTATAGTACATATAATGAATAAATATCATATATATATATATATATATATATATATATATATATATATATATATATATATATATATATATATGATGAAGTAGAGGATCCGCTACACAATAATAATAATGTTTTGCCCTTCTGCAACGATTATATATATATATATATATATATATATATATATATATATGAGTGTGTGTGTGTGTGTGTGTGTGTGTGTGTGTGTGTGTGTGTGTGTGTGCATAAGTGTAAACGCTGGTATGCAATGATATGCTGTGAGAGATATTTCGTTGCAGATAGGTTATGAACATATGAACGAAATAATAGAAAAATCGCTTTTTTTTTTCTCACCTAAATTCTCATCATGAGGTGATATTTTCGAATATATTTCAGGTCCCCATGAAAGGAATTTCCTGTTGAAATATTTGATTTGCAAATATGTTTAGCTATATAGTTTTAGGCAAAATGAAAACCTGGTTCACTTTTTGCCAATTGTTATTGGAAGATGAAATTGGAGTCCAGTATTCAATGAATACGATGCTGTCATGAATTCATTTGTACGGAAAAGGCTTTATAACAGAAACTGTCACCAAAACTGTCAAAAAAGGTTTCTTCAGTTTCTAAGTGAGTCTGGTTATCTGTCTGGCTGACTGGACATGGATTTATGACTTGTAAAGGCTTCAATAATGGAGTTATGGGGTTGAAAATTCTAAATAGTTATTCCTTATTATGAATATAAAAAATAACTTCCCATTCTAAGAACTGATAGGTTTTTAGAATGGTGTTCAATCTGCAATGTAATTTTTTGCCAAATTAATCATTTGGTTTATGCCCAGCAACATTCACATTTGTTTATTGAAAAAAAAGATTTTTTTTAGTGATCACTACCAAATAAAATGTAAAAGATGTAACTTACTCAGTAATAACCCATTTTTCTAATCGTTTCAATTGATTACCCCAATACAACATGTCGCCAAAAGACGTTGATCACGTAAGGGTTTCTATTGTGTGACTAACCTGATCTGTTTCATTATCAGTTGAATATTTGTGCTCGGTGCTTGTGTATTCAAACACACATGCGTGTTTTTGGTTTGTTTTTGTTTTTTCGATTTTTTTAGGAACAATTTATTGTTCTCCCCGTTATATAATGGAATAAGCGAATAAAATTTTGTTCAAATTGTGAGGTTGTTTTCTTCTAGTTTTCATTTGATCATTTTTCTTGAAAACAGAACTTCGAAATTAAAAACATATTGAAAAAGTTTTTCTTCTTATCCAAATTGAAAAAAATATTTTTCACCCAGAAACCTAAATCTTTACTTCCAATCTGCGCTGTTTTTTCATTGTCGTATATTGATGGCCTCCTGGTATGATTTCAAAAATTCATCTCCAGATTAAAATGAAAGCAGATAATGCAAAACAAATTAATGATAATAGTTAAAAGATACTCCATGAAAAGCAATAGAACAATTACTTTCAATTTTATCATAAGAAAATACCTAATTTAGCAGTAACACAGAGTCATGTGTACCTATTATTCTCCCTTCTGCAAAAAATATGTATGCCATTTGTTAGATTGAATAACAAAAATCCTGGTATAAAAATTATTTCCTCTGACCCTTAGAACCGAAGATTGGCCAGAGAACTACTTCAGTTAATTTTGGATGACTTTGAAGGTTATACCATGTGGGGAGTCGATTCTATTGATTATCCATCCAGATATCATGTCAATCGGCCTTGTAGTTTCAACGGAGGAGAGGCGTGAACAAATAACAAAAGTTCCAAAAATCAGTTTACATTATTATCACCAAAATCGATTTGATCTTCATATCATTCAATTTCTTTGCATGGTATACCAACATTCTTCCTAGAACTCGTCAAACTATGTAAAACATAAAATAATTAGGAACACACACTTTGATTTCAAATACAACATAGGTTCATGAGCCTACTGTAGAAGTCATTTTTATTCTAAATACGAAATAACTATAAGGTCTTTCATTTAAAACCAGATTTTCATGTTTTCTTCTCAGGATACAAAATAAGCTGTAGAATGAATTTAAATTCATTTAGTACGAGCCGTGGCACCTTTCTTACATGCTCCAGTCCACCCCCCCTGGAGTCATGAATTCCATTTTGCTGATTTCAATAATGCTCTTCAATCGTTTTAGTTCTTCAGAATTCTAATCTTCCAGTCTTTTGCAAATTTTTTAAGGCTTTTAACAAGTCTTCCAATATTTATGGGTACTACCAAGACGTTTATATTTGACAATTCTTTTCGAGTCTCCGTTGAGATCTTGATATTAATCGAGCTTTTCACCTTTTATATTTAATTCTGTGATTAGTTGAAAAAGCTTCATCAACTATTTGACAGATCTTTCTTATAAACAATCAACACATGTGATTCGAATTAGAGTATTTGGCGTAAGCCCATTTGACAACTGACGTTTCGGCATTAAGAAAGGAATGTTGCCCGATTCATCATCAATCATCATTGAAAGTTTATAAAGCCGTAACACAATAAACTCAACCTAATTGGAAAAAAAGGTTTTGCTGTACATAGAATAAAGGGCGATTTTTATCTAAATTTACTCTTATATTTCATTGTATTCGGAGTAAACAGTAAACTGAACGTTCAAGAATTGCCCACGGTTCAGTTAAAAACAAAATATGATTTACTTTTGATTTTTAAATTGATTCATTTTACTTAGATTTGAAACATAAATTTTAAGCGATTTTAAATTGAATAAAACCCAACATTCTGATATTCAAATCGTAGATTATCCAGATCTATTCACAATTTTACACGAAATAAGACATGTTCACCTTGAAGTTTTTCTTTAGGTCATATTCATTGGACCTTTAATTCTATTTTGATCAACTCTATTTCGAATAAACCTTGAATTTCATTCAAATTTAAAGTTGTAAGTTTGAATGAGGATGAATCAATCAACATTATTCCTATGCTGAAACGTCTGTCGCCAAAAGAACTCACGCCAAAATAGGTTTGACGTCTAAACGTTCACGTCAGACCACCCCCACCGACTCGAATACGCTAAATAGTACTAAAACCGAATTTTACGGTTATTTATTCCTATTTCCCAATCCTCCAAGATAATTTCTTGTTAGTGCTTATACCAACTGTACTTACACGTGAAAGCAAATCACCATCACTACACAGTTTTGTTTATTTTAGAGTGTAGTGGGCATCGTGGCTGGGTTATGTCATTTGATATTTGCTCTGATCTGACTTTATTAAAGAACTAAGATGATCTGATTTAACTACAATTAATAGGACTGGGTTTATCGGTTGAGCAACGTACCATTCTTTGTTGAAGTGTAATTTAACTGTGATAGCAGTATTTGTTATCCTACGGGTGGGTAATTTAGATTAGCAAAGTAAGTTTATCGCCATTTGAATCAGCAATGACTGTTTTGAAAAGAAAAAAGTTTTCTATAGAGTTCATATATATATATATATATATATATATATATATATATATATATATATGTGTGTGTGTGTGTATGTGTGTGTGTGTGTGTGTTATGTAAGTCTGATTGAAAATGTAAGTGTGTGTGTATTTTGTATTTTGATGCATAGATATCCGTATATTGCGTGTGTATACACAGTTGAGAGTGCGTACATGCAAGATCAGTCATCTCACAAGTGTGCATGAGAAGTTCATGTTAGGTTGTCGGTTAAATAGGGTTGCTTGCTTGCTTTGATGATAAAAAAGATGAAGCATTCTGATTGGTTGAATTTATGTTCGTAACTACATCGGCGCATTTGATTGTTACGTCAAGTTCACTTGAGTCAGGTTGTCGACAAGTTTGCATACATTTTTTACTTGATTGTTGGGAGTTTGGTATTTCATAATAGTTTGGATGTGATCTGCGGACTCTCCTTGAAGCAGATTCAGAAGAACAACAGTGATCCTTCTGAGCTTAAAACCATTTATCTTAAAATCTACAATTCTATCTTTGTGTCAGTAGAAAGAACATCATCTATTTCGATTCTTACAAGTCTTGTCAATTTTTTGTAGTCTGTTCAAATGCACTTGCTCTGAGATACTGTCACAAAGAATTCCATTTCTTTTCATAAGCGTCTTTTGTGCCGCAACATCCAGTTCTTTTCGTCTGCAATTCCTTTGTTCGTCTCTTGAATTTCCCACTGGAATACTTTCCCTATTTTTGTCTTCTTAGATTTTATTCGTAGTTGTACCCGTAGTATCAACGATAGGGTACATTCATTTATCACATTTGGGCACTTCATGCGATAATATTGTATGGTTTCTGCGGTGGGTTCTCACTCTCGGACGGAAAGATAGACAAACTATTAGTAACTAATAATAAGATTATTTATGATTACTATAATCACTATTATCAGTAGTAGTAACAGTAGTAGTAGTGAATGGGTTCCGTTCTTTCTTTATAGACAATGGGCCTGCATACCGGGGCGGAGCGCATGGGTTGTTCAGTCGTCAGAACTCTCCTCACGGCCTTGCTGAAGAATACCAGAGGGCTATACGCCTGGCATCAGCTTGGCTGCAGGAGCTGCCACAAGGACGTCAAACACAGCGTCAAACCGCCTGGGGGTCTGCATCCTGCTTTTAATTCATAGTTGCCCTTCTCATAGACTGGCAGCCATCCCAATCTGCCCTGCTATTTTAGAAGCGGGGGAGATAGGTTTGTGCCTTTTTAAAGTGGTTAGTGCTAAATAAATATAATCAGTCCCGATCGAGGTTTGAATTCGTTTCGCTGATTCCATTGTCAGCGCTACTACCGACGACGCCAGTTGCGCCTCTAGTAGTAGTAGTAGTAGTAGTAGTAGTAGTAGTAGTGGAGAGTATGAGGATTAATCTTCCAGCAGTGTATTCATTGTTGTCGTATTATTCGCAAATCATCGCTCAACGACTGTTGTCTTCGTAACCAAAAATAAGAATCAATTATCTTCAGATTAGGATAAATAACTCTTGGACCAGCTGACGTCTTGTTACGTAAGCAATTTATCGATGAACATTCATCATTGTCTTTAGAAAGGAAAGGGTGGAAAGTAAAATCTTACGGGGAACAATCCATTTATCCGTGCAAAAATCAACTCGACGCTACCGTGAGACCTGACGTATTAGCAGCATGGTTTCTAGAAAAACGCCACCTAAAAAATACTATAGAAAAATTCAATTCATTTGGTAATTTTTCTTTATTCTTGTCTCGCGTACTTTGCAATCAATCAGTCGTCTTTTTCACACGTTGGTATCTTTTTTTTTTATGAAAAAAAAATCCCTAATCAACAAACTTTTTTCTCTCTATCCCTCTCTTAATCTCCTTCGTTTTTTGTCTTTTCTTTTTCTTTTTTTTTCTCCTTTTTCTTTATTAGGAGATACGTTTATTTATTGTTTTGTTTTTCTTGCACTCATTTTTTTCAGTCAATCTTCTCCTTCCTCTAACGCTATTTGTCGATTATTTGTCCCCCATCCCCTTTGCACATACAATTCCCCCCACCAATGATTCTTTTAATGCTTTTCAAAACTTTCCTATGCCTTTTCCAGCAATAGAAATATAGTTTCCGTTGCCAAATATGGATTTCTGATTTCTGTTCTGAAAGTGAAACCAAAATCTGTCTCAGAAATATTTGGGACATAGAACGTATCTAACAGGTTAGCCCACACATAGATATAGAATGGCCGTTCTGTCCTCTCTCATTTCAACAGCAGGATCGTAAGCCTTTATAAGCCCGCTGCTGGACAAAGGCCTCTACATATCCTTCTAGGAGGAGTGTGATTGTGCTAATTTCTGGTCTTGACGGCAATTTTTTATCTTGTCTCTCCATTTTGTGTCTGGCATTTTGATACTGCGTTTAGTGTCCAACGGTCTTTTTGCTTCATCTGTCGTCTTTTCTTCTCTCTATTTGACCTGCCCATCTCTATTTTTGCTGTGTAATTAGTCGTACGATATCTTCCACTTTAGTCCTCTCTCGAGTCCATGTTGATCTTTTTTCTATTGACAACAGTTATTCCTAACATTACTCTTTCCATTTACCTCAGCGCTATTCTGAGTTTGTTTCCGAATAGTTGTGAAAGTTTCTAGTTTTCGTAAACCTGGTATTATGCATTGATTGTGCACATCAAGTTTTAAGCATGTATGTATCAATCTATACCTAACGCTTTCTACCTAATTGTTAAGCACTATCTTGTTAGATTTTCGTCGTCTTTCTCTATCTTTATCACCAGACTAAAGTTAATGTATCACTTGAATCGATCCAACAAGAGGAATCAGGTTTTCATTCCTTGGATGTAGTCAGATTTTCCTCGTTTTTATTCTTCTGATGAATCATAAGAGTGTTAAAGTCGTTACGATTATTAGCTTACTGTTACGGTTTTGCTCGTAGTCCGTCAGTGGTGATCACTTTTGTTGGTCAGGCGTTTAATTTGGCGTTCAGCTATGTTGTTAATTTCTCAAGAGTCCTCCTTCTCCTACCTGTCAACCTGTTGGAGATGGACTTTTCCACCTACATGAAGCAGAGGGATGCACAATTACGCAAGTTTGATCAGGAGTTGCGCTCCCGACACTGACAGGATGGAATTGATGAGGGAAGACGATAGATGAATGTATTATTGCTTTGATAGGTACATCTCCATTAGGAGCCACGGAAAATGAATGTTGGAAAAATGGACGAGAGAACAAAATACAAAACAACAAGCCGAAAAGTTGTCAGCTGTACGAAACAAAATTATTTTAAAACTGAGAGATTTATTAGAAATTCACAAAAGTGTTAAAACTGATAACCTTTAATATATTCATCACTGAATCCTACAGACTGCATTAACAAAGGAACAGACGACAGAGATGAACTCACCGACATGCGCAGAAGGCCAACTGAAGCAACAGAAATAGCGGCTTTTAGATGGGGAAAAAAGAACGAATGAACAACCTTAAGTGAAAAAATATATCAAAACCATAAAGTGAATGATAGGATTTACACGGGTGCAAGAGTTGTAAGCAAAAATCGGTAATTAACGCTTTGACGTACATAAACCTATGGCAGTATTTAACCAACACACTAGGTACCAAAAGTCATTCAGAGGCTCAAAACCTTTATTTTTTCATTAAAAAGTATCAATAATGAACATAATAATCTGTCTTTCGTTCTTTATCAAGATACGACGAAGAGCAGTGCATTAGTGTGCCAGACCAACGTTTTAATAGAACAAAAACAAGTTTTCAATTTCATTATTGCATTAATTCATGATGGATATGATCTCACATTATATATTTTGTAACGGGATATTATACTTTTTGTAACCACAGTATAACATTTTGAGCCTTTGTATGCCGTTTAAACACCGATATACGTTTATGTACCTCAAAGCAAAGATTTTTTTTTAAATCTTACAAGTCAGGGAAAATGATATTCGCCAGGGATATCAAAATAGAATAGTTGAACTCAGATAGACTGATTTAGACCCTTCACAAATTGCAAAGCAGTTAAAAACATTTTCATTTTTAGTAAATCGCTCCATACTACACCGCTGGGAATATAAAAAAACAGAAAACAAACCCCCGGAAAAAGTAATAAACAAGATACTTTTATCAGACGAAGTAAAGGTAGAGACAATGAATCACAAGATGCTGACGAAACAGCACGTTACAAATTAATGAAGATAAGATTTATAAGAAAGTAAGGAGAAGGAGAGAAAAACAAGAAAAGCCAACAAAACATTTTGAGGGTGTGATGTATTGACGTGTAGAAAGAAACATATCAGCCAGAAAATCATCGATAAGGAATAAATAGTTACTATTGGAATAAATGGATTTTGGATTGCATTACACTGCGTGATTGGGGAAAGGATACCACTCCAACCCGGGGGTAGGGCTCGGCTAACGACTCCGTTTAATGATCCCTTGGGGATTAGGAATGTGTGTCGTGCTCTGGTTGATCAGATTTAATGCTGAATCACCAAATGTGAAACCAAACAAAAATGGACACACCAATTTCAGCAAAGAGAGTTCGTTAGCGTCGACAGAAAGTTTTGAGACAAGAGACGAAAGGATGTGCGTTCCTTTTTCTAACTAGCAGATACATCGAAACTGATCTTGCTAATAGATTGTTAAAATAGCTTTTTTCTCTCCTCTTCGTTGAGTAGTGCTATAATTTGTATATAAAAGTACATGAAGTCCTTGTTGCAGAATTGTGTTGCTCCAGTTGTTATTTGATACACACGCAAACAGAAAGAGACACGCTCAAAAACACAACCTTGCATTCGTTGGCAACTGTATTCTGTTTTGTCGTGTTTGTTTAGCCTTTACCACGTCCAACACAAACAGCACAATGTCCGGTTAAAATAAGAGGAACAGCTCCACAACAATTAACTTCCTCAGCAAATACGGAAAATGAATCGAAAACTTAGAAAATAACTAATGATGGGAATTAAACAAAAATGACCTAACTTGATACTAAACTTTGCTAAAAAAAAACGATGAGGAGAAACTTTAAAGCAGATTAAAATAAAATGAAGAAATACAATGAAGTAAAGGTTAAAAAAAAGCAGAACCAAAAAACGAAGTAGAGAAAAAATAATTTTAAAAAATGAGATATACTTGAAAATAGCTAAATAATGCAGATTCAAGATGAAAACCACTTAAACGAATATTTTTGAATCTAACAAACAAATAAAACTATGTATTCACATTCTTATAAATAAAAACATCACTGAACCATTGGAAGCAGGAGCAGCTAATTGTTAGGTAACCTTAGATAACAAATCTTGATTGAACAATATCATATAATGTTTACAAGGTAAATAATTACGATTCACTGCAATCGTCACTTTTGAAATCATTGTGGAGGTTATCTTCTGAGTATACATACAACCTTGAAGCCAAGTGACATTCTCTATCTGGGAAGCTGAATAAGAAAAACGAGGGTACGACATTGTCATATACAAAAATCATGCATTTAATCGATATGTATGTGTGTGTGTGTGTGTGTGTGTGTGTGTTTTATATTCATATTCGTATATAAATATTAGTATAAATGTGACTATTTATGAAAATAAAAAAGGTCTCTGTTGATAGGTAAGACTTGTCAGTTTGGATCTATTGGTAAGACGTCAGCTTATAAAAATTAACATTTCCTTTTTTTACCGTGATCTGATCATGATTTCAAATCACGGTAAGGAAGTGTTAATTTCAAAAAATGTATTTATTTATTATAATGAAATAAGCCCGTACGTATTTCAAGAATAAATTTTTGTATATATGTAATACTTGTTAATTTAGCTCAGTCTGTGAAAGGCACGATTTTCGAACAGTTGGTCGTGGTTTCAAATCACGTTTTAGGTATGTCATTCCCCGACCCCTATATTTGACGAAGATTGTTCTTGTCGTTTTTTGTTTGTTTTTTTACGGTAGGATAAGTCAACAGAAGTTTGGACAGAAGTTTGACAAGAGAAAAGTGGACTTTATCTAAACAAAAAAAGCTGAGTTAATCGTTGGAAGAGGAAACTTTCAGGAATATTCGTCGTCTCTACTGCTTTTAGAAGGATGACGTCACATTATTCCCAGAGGACAAGAAAGGGATTGAGCAAAGCAAACTTTTTCAACAAAGATGTAATCATAGATTTAGTACTGAAGGAGGTGCAATTTTCATTACACATAAAGAGAAAACCCATCTCAACAGATCAGATAAAACTGCTTGATAGGGAAGCCTTTAGCAAATAAAACATGCATGACAGTTATAAGTAACTTGGAGGTTTTCGAGAATTAGAAATTAATTATCTTAATTACTCGAATATACCCACCAGACATAGCGGGTTAATTAATGTATG
The DNA here is from genome assembly GCA_963457665.1 of Thysanoteuthis rhombus. NCBI lineage: Eukaryota > Metazoa > Mollusca > Cephalopoda > Oegopsida > Thysanoteuthidae > Thysanoteuthis > Thysanoteuthis major. The sequence continues at coordinate 4,286,146 of OY735211.1, read as the reverse complement.
GATCGGCACCAAGAAGCCTAAAGTTATTCTATTGAGTAATTAATTTTTGATAACTTAAGTACCCTGATCATAATTTTTTCGAAATCTCAACCTATCTCAAGCTGTTTCAATAGTTGATGTAAATATGCGGGACATGTGAATCTGTGACGTAAATTTTATTAAATAAACATTGAAAAAAATACATTCAAGCTTATATGGTTAGATTACGCACATGGGCGTCCGTTTTGTGTGCAAACGAGGCACTCTCGTGCTTTCTCAACGGATATGAAGCGGTTTGAAAGTTAGAATTCCATATAGACCAAGGATCAATGACAGCTTGAGACAAATCACAGTTTAAGCTCTCTCTAGTCCCTTATTTGACAACCAACATTTTGTGTAAATATATATATATATATATATATATATATATATATATATATATATATATATATATATATATATATATGTGTGTGTGTGTTTGTATCCCTCCATTCGAATATATCCTCTTACCATCCCCATGAATATAACCCTGTATTCTTCCTTGGAGAAGTGGTACTGGGTGTCAATAACTACACATATCGTTTACTACTTTTCTTCGATTTTCTGTTGATTGTATCAATTTTTAGCCAATGTTTTTTCTTCTCGTTAAATTTGATTGCACGGAGAGATAGTTTCGGAGAAGACACACATTTATATTCTACACCTCACAATTTTTTTATTGACAACGACTTCATTAGACCACCAAAATTGTAGTTTTGGAGATGAATATCATTAGTGTACATCTTATAAAACCAGAGACATTTAGTGTACAAAGTTGTGATAATGTAAACAAAATCTTACAGATTAAAATTTGCATTGGACAAATTTCCAAAATCTTTACGTGCAAAACATGTAGATTTTTAAAATTCATTGGACTTTGATAAAGTCCTAGGCAATCAGTTGTTAAAAGGACCTAAGCCGTTTTCAGCATTTTAAACCATTGGTCAAATTTGCTGCTGGTTATCATATGCATAAATTTCTTTTGCTTTCAAGAAAAATGTTTTCGAAATTGTTTCGACATTATTCCTCATTTATACATTTTAATGGGCATAATATTTCGTTCTTTTTAGTATGATAGAGAAAGGCGAGAATATACAGAATCCTGTGAAGTTATTGAAGGTCACTCAAGTAAATGATTTGCAAAGATAGAAGAGTGATTTACCCAATAATCTTTGGCGGCAATAAATGCTGCCTTGTGTAATTTGATCGAGTTGAGACTATAATCTCCCAAAGAATAAAGATTCTGATCACCGGAGTGACGGTTTGTCCTCTTTCATTGAGCTTAAGGTCGTAGTCAGTTTGAAAAAGCATGGCCATAATGATCGGACTGGCGTCGTGGTCAGTAATTAATTAGATTATGTAGAAATTGATCCACTTGTATCACGACTTCTTTAAATTGCTGTAAGTCCAGTTCTGTCCACGGATCGATTGGGCCAATATTGTGAGGACGCAGACATCCTCTTTTATTTTGAGACAGTCTATCATCGACAGAAAAGCCTCTTTCTTTTGCTGGGCCCAGACTACAAAGAATTATCATTTCTAACCGAATACGCGTCTCACAACCGCCTTTTCGGTGACTATATTTTGAACATTGTTAGAAACCGTCAACCAAAACTGTCGACTTAGGTTTTTTCAGTTTTCAAGTTGGTCCGACAGGCTGTCTATATATTTATATAGGTATGTTTCACGCATATAGGCCGCACGGACTAAAGTGTTACACGGACCAATTTTTGCTAATATGTTACACATAAATTTAACAGTTTATCTCAAAGTATTATTTATGACATTTATTCAGGAATTTATTTTCCAAACTAATAAATTTAGGTTAATAAAGAAATATTTTTTAAAGGAATACCATGAAGATTTTAAAATTTACTCTTTATTGTGTTTAGAAAAAAAACTTTTAATGCTTTCTTTAATTCCCCTCATGAATAGGTTTTTAGTGGGGGTTCGATGTATAATCTAAATCAATGCTGAATTGATCCCTCATGTGTGCCCTCTTGTTCAGAATTTTTGGGTGATTATTGTCAAAACACCACTTTTACTAATATTCCAATAGGTCCACACCAACAAGGCAAAAGATGTTGGTCACGGGGCGTTTCCTTATGAGTGACGAGTCTGGCAAATTATGAATTTATTACATCTTTAGTTCTAGTCACACAAAAATTAGCCTTTATTTGGTAAATGTGGAACATATGAATATATGTAAGGCATATCTATATATGACTCAAGGAAGGTATATTAGAACCAATTATTGCAATAATCCATGAGTGAGAAAAGAGGCACATAAAGCAACAAAACTACACTGTATTCGGAGAGCGCATACAGGGAGTAACTGTGTATGGATCCGTCCCAAAATTTAATCATTTCTTCCATAATCCATTGTACATCCTTGAGAACATTTTCAGTTATCGCGTGGAGTCATGAAATTATGGTGATATTTGTTTTGGACATATAACTACGATGAAGTGGAGATAATACTGCATGGATTTGGTCCATAATTTGATAAGTTCCCACATAGCCTATTTTCCTCGCTTCCACAAAATATCAGAATTTCATTGAAATCCATTCTAGATTTTGACTCTTAAATGTAAAAAATGAAACTTCCTTACTGATTTCGACTCCTAAAAGTGAAAAATAAAAATTCATCCGTATGATTGACATCACTTCTGATCCTCAAATTTTGGATTTTGGAAAGATGTACCTTGACTGTATTACATCAAAACATGCACCAATCAGAATACTATTGGTCAAAGTATCCATGTACAAACTATAAACATCGCGATATAAGTTATGTTAAAAAGTTCTTTTGCTCCTTCCTGAATAAAGAACGCAGGTTACGTCATATTTTTGTCTCCGATTATTTGGTTGAGAGAAAAGAATAAGAAATGTTATTTCATTACGCCATCAAAGAGTATTTTTACCATGGATGAATAATCATGTAATCCCCCAGCCACCCACTAGAAACCCCTAAAAACATATTTTGGGAATAGTTTTCAAAAGATAATTTGCTTGAAAACAGTTCCTGGGTATCAGATCCGTACTCTAAGATAATTTCATGGATTAATGTCGAATAGTTCTTGCGGTAGGCGAGTACAACCAGACCGCCAGACACACAGACAGACAGAAGTACTTCTGGCGAATTATAGTCGGATAATTTTCCACAGTTTTTATAATCCCCTCATTACAAATACATCTTGTTAGTATTTCAGTACATCTGGTTGATGTTTTTAATGCTTTTATGGAGATTTTAAAACAGGTTTTACTTTGCAGGCGATGACGTCGTTATGGAAACTATTGTTTATGAGTGTTTACATGAGATTTCAAAGATAACAGCGTGTGTTGTTGTTAAGGAGTTTTTCGAGGCTTGTTCTGCTTGGTCGTCAATGTTCAAAGTATCTAAAGGATATTTTTACGAAGAGGGAATTAATTATGTTCTAGCGATTCGGGAACGTTCATTAGCCACCTTACCATAAGTTCAATTTGTGACAATGTGTGAATTATAGAATAGCGCCGAATCCATTATTTTATGGATTAGAATTTGAACATTGAGTTTGAACTTTTTCTTTTTTTTTTTTTTTTTCAGTACTAATGATTCCAGTTCTGTGTATCACTCATTCAAAATATTTCCGATGTCCACTCTATCAGTGGGGAGTTGCAAATCCGGTCAGTCAGTTCCATAATATCGCAACCTAATATATGTGTGTGTGTGTGTGTGTGTGTGTGTGTGTGTGTACATATATATGTATTTATGTACGTGTGTTTGTGTGTGTATGTGTGTGTTTGCATGTGAATGTATACATATATATAATATATATAATATGTGTACATACATATTTATGTGTGTGTGTTTATGTACATATATATGTGTGTGTGTGCATCTGTGTGTGTGCATGTATGTGTGCGTGGATGTGTATATGATATATATATATAATAGTAAATATATAACACAAATAATGTATATAATAAATGCATAGATAATATAAGTAACACATATATGATATATGTATGATATAAATAATACATATAATATAAATAATGTATAGATGATATATATAGTATAAACAGTATGCATATATATATATATATATATATATATACATAATATAAACAAGATATATATATAATATGAATAATATAAAATATAATTTAGCTAATAGATAGATATAATATATATATTATCTATAATATAGATTATATAGATATATAACATAAATAGTATATAGACATAATCTGAATGATGCATGTATATGTGTGTGTGCATATATATGTATATATATATGCATATGCATATATATATATATATATATATATATATATATATATATATATATATATATATATTGGGTTATGTAAACGAGTTTATTTTCTTTCTCATCGCCTTTCTATTTCACTTACCATATCATCTTCTTCTCTTCTAGATTTGCAACATTTTTTTCTATGTACAGAACTGATAATATTTTCGTGGCTTTCAAAAGAAGAATTTTTTATCTATTTCCTCAAATGCAAAAATATAACTTACATAATTTACAAACTCCTAACTTTTTCAAATCCGTATATAACAAAAATTCATAAATATCTAACCTTAAAGCAATGAACCTGTCTATTAACAGGATTGGATGCCAGCAGTATTTTCCAGATAAGCTGTTAACAACCATAACACATGTAATTTCAAATGCAGAAAGCTGAAAAAATTGGACGTTTGAAAATGGGCTGTATATGAGATAAAACAATGTTTTTTTTTAATAAAATTCATTTGAAAATGGCAGATGTGTGAAAAAAATTTGTCGTGAGGAATCCAAGTTTTTATTATACCATCTCTAATCTATCGAGCATATTTATCATAGACACAACTTCAAATCATTATTATCAGAACACACGCATATATATATATATATATATATATATATATATATATATATATATATATATATATATATATATATATATATATATATATATATATATATATATATATATATACACTTTTTGAGATTACATAAATTGCATTGACAGATATTTGTTGAATGGATGACTGAAGTGACACAATAAAGGTCTATGATGACTGATGATATATATATATATATATATTACGATTTTCGAAATTCATATATATATATGTATTAGGCCACCTAATGAGTGTTAGTATATATACATATATATATATATATATATATATATATATATATATATATATATATATGCCCACTGAAATATTTTATTAACATTGCTGAAGACGAAACATAATTGTATATATCAGTTTATAATTATGATTGTAAGATATTTCTTGAAAGACTGTCAACATAGAGAGAGTGAATCACTAAACAGCCTAAATAGAATAATAAATTGACTGCAGCAGGAATTGAAACCGTGATCGATAGATGGTCGCGTTGACGTTGTGTCGCTCTTACTATTGAGCTGAACAGCGTGTTGATAAGTCGGAAGTCCAATTAACTGCCATGTGTCCAAATCACATCTCATTTCTGCGATAGTTGGAGGTCGTTTCAAATAATATAATGCATTCATGATTGTTCAGTTAGTTTATACATCTATTCCTTAATCATATATTCGTGTTTATAAATTATCATCATAAGTGATCGTAAAGACAAAAATGAAGGGAGGCGCACGTTATCCAGAGAAGAGAATCTAAAAGCCTCGTTCCAGCGTCTGATGCTACTCTTCCCTTGGGGCAAGATGTCAACCAAATAGTGTGTAGATCGAGTCATCTTAATCACCCAGGTGTAAGCAGTGATATGTTGAGATTATAGGTTATAAGAGAAACTGAAAGTATTGCTGCAAAGATATCCCTTGTGACATTTGCATGAAGCATCCACCATTCTCCGAAATTAGTCATTTCTCGCTGCCTCTACGTCATCTTATCAATAATTTTCACTTCAATGATGTATATCAATTAACTTTCTCATCTCTAATTTTGTCCAATAGTAATGGAAGTGATGCAAAGCCAAATTTCCCAACTGGAAGGTACGACGTCTTAGGTTGGTGCAAAAATAATTGCGTTTTATTGGTATTATTCAAAATAACAAAAAGACACGATTATTTTTGCACCGGCCCAATTCTGCGATCCTTATTAATGAATAAAGTATTATTTGACAATGTAATAAATCATTTTAAAATGTGAATTTTGCTCTATTTATTTGAATTTTTCGCCATTCATTCTTGTTTAGTTGAAGTTGTCAAATCAAAGATCAAAAAAAGCATATTCGAGCAATTTTTTTGTATGAGTCCAAAAATTTTGGAACGGAGACAAGCACCTTGAAGACGTGAGCGTCTGTCTGTGATCGACCATATCAAATAAAGGTCCATTATTGAAGCAGACCACACAAAACCACTCTGGATTTTGCAGAGGAGCTAAATGTTGACCATTAACATTGGCACAGAACTAGACAGGAGTTATGCTTGACATGTCGTTTGAATGACCCTGAATGAACAACGAAAAAGCTCACGAGTCGTGCGAATGACCCTGCAGAAATTAAACTGGCCAGGCTGCAAAGCTCTATCTCACCCAGCTTACTCACTAGACCCCATTCCGACCATTTTTCAAGCATTGTGACCGATTCCTGCAAGGGAAAGTCTTCAGCAACTGAGTAACAGCTCAAATCGCCCTTGAAAAATTCATTGGTTCCAGGAAAACAGAGTTTATGGGTGAATTGATTTGTTTCCAGCTGGCAAAAATGTGTACATTCCGATGGTTCTTATTTTACTTGATAACTTTTATTCTCAGTTGATACATACTCCTCTAAAGTTGATGGTGGAAAACTGCAATTACCTTTGTACCTAATATATCTATCTTCACCACTAGATGAAACTATCAGCTTTGTCTATGAGGGACCCGAAGTAACTGTCAAAGATTATGTTTATTCTTTGTAATAACCCTATCTGCCTGATGGATTGATTAGTCCATTCCAGTATCCACTTGACAATTGTTGCTTACTATTTTCCTTAATTGCTTTCATCTTCCATTTGTGCACACTTTATGCTAAGATAAATATCGTCGCCGGTTCGTCTGTCTCTTTGAGTGGGCATTGCAAGTGTAATCAAGTTAAGAAGGAAACGACATCTTCCAGTTGTGCAGAACAGTTCGATTGGCACTGTGAAGTTGAACCTAATTCCAGCTTGTATTGATCCAAAGGTCCATCACTAGACCAAACAATCCAGTACACAGAGCCTTTTATTTAAGAAGCATGTCAAGCCTATATGACGGGTGGATAATTTAGTACAGAATTTGATTGATTCATTACCAATCGTGGGCACATCTAACGAAAACGCTAAATCTTTAGCGGAAGCATGGCAACCGCTGACCGCTAACTTTTATCAAAGCTTTGGTTCCTTTTTTTTTTTTTTTTTCTTGCTTTGAAATCCCTGGAAACTGATCAGGAGAACTGAATTTCACTGTGATGTAGTTTACAGATCAAGCTTTGAATAAACTGTATGTTGAATGCAAGTCTTAATTTAATTTCATTTTTTTCATATAATCATTTATGTACTATTTGATCATCATATAACATTATCAATGCTGGAAAGCTTTATACCTAAGTTATTTAAAACATATTAAAATTTCATTTCACTTGGTTAGCTTTTGAAGGCTTTAGAGAAAAAAAAACCAAAGCTAAATTCATATAATAACATTTGACAATTATCTCAGTTTTCTTGCGATTTACCAGTTTAGCCCTTTCATAAGCTGTAGGTACCAGTGTCCATTACTTTAACCTGTCAAACAGTTAAGTTATGCATTTGGATCTCACTGGCTAATTTGCGTCGTTATAGATTTTATGAAGAATATTTCAAGAAAATATTTCAAGATCCTTAGTTCTTAAATTTTGATAAATGTTCCCATGTTTTAATACTAAATGTTGTGAGCATTGGAAGTTATTATCAAACTACTGACAATGTTTCTCTGATCAACTAGTTACATTTTTCACTCATAGTCCCATTATTTGATTTGATCAACTAACCATATATACTAAGGACCTTAATGTCAGCGTGTGTTTGAGAAAGTGTGTAGGACTGCACGTATGTCAGGATATATGTGGCGGTATAAGTCGATAAGTCTTTTGGACCTCAGACAAGTCATTTAACTAGCCCACTGTTATTCGGTTACCGGTGGGCTAAGCCTATAACTGTCAATTTCCAGTGTCTTAGCTATATTGATCTGAAGATCGATGCGAAACTTGATAGGAATCTCATTTCTCAGCTAGCTATATCACACAGATTGGATTCAGGTGTTCCCTTTGTGTGTGTGTACATCTGTGCATATACATGCGTGAGAGAGAGAGAAATGGAGGTTACTCTTCATCCTAAGCGCAGCAGTTATCCGGCATAATCCAAATTCAGGTTTGAAGCAGTTTGATTCTCTTTCTTTTCTTGGCTGACGTATCGTGGGCGTGTAGAATAATCCGTACTCAAAGCACATAAGCATAATTATTGCTCCCTGCGTTTTAACTAGATACAAGATAGTAAACTAGAGGGGAGCTATGAAAATACGGCAACTTGAACACGAAGTAGATATTTATAGATATATTCGTCGCTCTACTGATTACGTATGTCCTCTGCGTGATTGTGTATGTGACAATGGCTATATCAGCTTTTAATCATCCGGATTTCTCATTC
>OY735211.1:4067500-4272500 GCA_963457665.1 Thysanoteuthis rhombus | reverse complement strand
TTACCTGCTGGTCAGGGTGTTTGCTTGGGTCTTCAGGATGCTTTCCAAGGGTCAATGTGATGGGTTGAGGGAGGATGCTACTCTTAGGGCTTTCCTCTTGCAGGGTATGAGGGGTAGTGGGTCTGAGGCCCTTATGGAGTCTAGTTTTCTTGTTTCTATTATCTGTATGCTGGTTTTTGTAGTTGTGTTTGTTCATATAGCTGTGTCTGTTCACAATATTGGTGTCAGTAATATTAGTATTTGTGTAGGTGTTTCTGTTATGTTTGTTCATATGTGTGTGTCTGTTATAGGTGTTAGTATTGTTAGTGCTAGTGTAGGTGTTTTTGTTTTGTTTGTTCGTATGCGTGTGTCTATTTCTATCGTTGTTCGTGTGGGTATGGATGATGTTTTTGTCAGTATTGGTGATTCTTGTTGGGTAGCCTGTGTCTGTGTGTCTAGTGTTAAATCTGTGTTTGGTGGGGGAATTGGTTTTTTTTGGGTATGTAGGTGGTAGGTTGGGGGTAGGTAAAAGAGGCCTGATGGCTCTTTTGGTGGGTTGTATCTTAATTTCTCTCATATTCTGTGGAATCGCAGATCTGTGTGTGATATTGTGTCTAAGTTTGTTGTATTTTTTAGTTTTGGTGAGGTTAAGTTGTTTTTTTCTTCCTCCTATATATATGTGTGTGTGTGTGTGGGTGTGTGTATGTATGTATGTGTACATCTATATAGCTGTGTGTTTTAGTAGACACGTGTGGTATCACTTTTACTTAATATTAGATAAATTATTACACGACGATTTTGGTTCTTTATTACCTTTTCTAAAAATCAACCAATAAATAATTCAATGTAATGAACGTCATCTTGTAAAGAATTTTATTCCGAAAAAGTAATTTATCACCTCGAGTCATAAAAATTGCATGGAACTTTGCAGACACATGTAACATGATTCTGCACACGTTTTAGGCTACAAAAACAAGCCGAGAAAATTGCTCAGAAAAATACAAGATGCTGAGTATTTGTTTTTGCTAAAATTCTGCTAAGTTTTTGATGGACATGTAAACCACAAATCTGATTAAGACAAAACCTTGCAGGAATATATAAAATGATCTTGTGGTTAATAAGTCTATGTTCACGATACGGGGCATGGGCAACTGGATTAAGACGTTGAAGCGCATCTAGCAACATGTCTGACAGTGACAGTGGTGTCAAACCCATATACACTGGTTTAGTGGACAGACAAGCAACACTGCAAGGCCCCATTGACTCGGAAGAATAACACACACACACACACACACACACACACACACACACACATATATATCTATATATATATATATACATATATGTAATGCTCTTCCATATGAATAGAGCACTCTGGTGGATGGGGAATTTATGCGTAAATGAATATATCGCTTAAATTCAGCCTTACTGACCGTCCAGTTCCATAGCTCAGAGGTAGGATATTGGCCTCTGGGTCTGAAGCGAAGGTTTCAATCCTACCTCGTGGTACTGGAAGGGATAATGGAAAGTCTATAGCCACACTGAAGAGATGTAATACATTGAAACAGCTATCTGTGGATGACACTATATATATATATATATATATATATATATATATATATGTATATATATATATCCTCTTGAAATAGACATGTATGTAATAAAAAGTACAGTTCGAAATCTTGTTTAGGTTACAGAATGCGACAGACACGTGAAGAAGTCCGAAAATTTGTCTCAATAAACCTATTCCGATTCAGTGGATGATAATGATTTCTCACCTCAGAAAATAAGGGCAAAATTTTATTATATCATTCAATACATATATTTACATTGAATACAGGTTATCCATATCGAGTTACTTTGTTAAATTTGTGATAGTCTTTTTCGGCATCTGACATTGTGAAATAACATTTCGGATAAAACAAATTTTGTGGGCGATATATATGAAATGAAAAATTCTAAAACTCAATGATGAGCCGAGTGATCACTATGTTTAATTCAAATAACAAGTTGATTGCTTACCCAGAAGCTAAAAATGACTTCAAAAAAGGAGAAAAATATAAAACAGTTCCAGTAAGAAAAATGCAAATGTGAATAATGTATGAATATGATTGTGAAAACTTGATCAGGAATATTTTACCATGAAATTGAAGAGAATTATTGCAGTGGCTAATAGCTTTTTCGTGTCACTGCACTTCCTTTATTTCATGTTAATGATCAAAGCGTCATACGCTAACATATTGCATAAAACCACAACATCCTAACCGATATTTACAAGTGGATAATATCATCTTATTTCACTAATCGTTGAAGAAGAATACATATTCTTGTGGCATTTTTTAAACGAGACAAACGACAATGAACAAAGTATCCTTCGATCTCAAAGCTGGTATTCTAAAATGCCTTTAATGTTCAAAAGTGTGAATGACATTTTGGCACATGTTGTAACGTACGGATATAAAATCATAAATTAATTCAAATGCCACAACTAACAATAGCACAAACTTAACACAATACAAGTATCCTTGATATTGACCAACATCTGTCAAAATGCTAGAAATAACACCTTTATGAACTTGGGGAAAGTTTTTATACAATTTCGATCCGGTTTCAGAGCAGTTTATCGGCCAAAAGGAAAAGTCCCACAAAAATGATATAGACAAAGTCCGTACTTAATAAAACGTACTTCGATGTGAACTCCAACTAGGCTTTCTTGGCAACAGTTAATTGCATCATTGAGCCAGCCTCTGTTGAGGCAGGCATGGCTATAGAAGGTGCTAACTTTAAATCTATATCTCACCTCAATTTAACCTCAATCAAGTAACCGAGTATATATACATTCGTATGCAGCAAGTAGGGGACCAATTTTGGAGTCTTTTTTTACGGATAAACTTAAATTGAATTATCTTTCAAATCAATTTAAGAATCATCCAAATTGTTTTTAACATGACACAGCTTCGGTGCACTGTTCAATCACACAGACAGACAGACAGACAGACACACGGACAAACAGACACACACACACACACACACACACACACACACATATATATATATATATATATATATATATATATATATATATATATATATATATATATATATATATGTATGTATGTATATATATATATAGCTTGGCTAAAAAGCTTGTTCGGGGAATTCCCAAAGTGGACCTGGGTGCTGAATATTATTCCAGCCTGAGCAATGCATTTTTAAGGTATATATATATATATATATATATATATATATATATATATATATATATATATATATATATATATATATATATATACATATATATATATATATATATATATATATATATATATATATATATATATATACCATGAATTGTTCGCTTTTTAAGATTATGTCCCTCTCTTCGACATGAAGTCCGGTTTCTTTAACAGTACGTCCTTTTTGGAACATGAGCCCCACTTTTTAACCTTTTTTTTATTTTGAACCACCAAATGCTGCTCTTTTTCATATTTGCTTCCATTTCTCGGAATATTTGACTGGCCTTTTTTTAACACCACACCCCTTTCTAACATCTCAACATACTTTTTTTTCAAAATGAATCCCTCTTTTTGAATATCAGACTCTTTTTTATCAAACTTTAGCCACCTGGGCGCCAAACTTTTTTAAGATTTACACATCCCCTCCCCCCATTTTAAAATTACGCTCCTCATTTTTTGAACATTAACCCAACTTTTTCAACATCAAACCCCACTTTTTCTAACTGTATCCTTCAACGTTCCCTAACATTAGCTCCGTTTTCCTACATTACGCCCCCTTTTTACATTACGCCCCTTTTTTATATGAGGCCCCTTTCATAACGATTAAACGCCATTTTATTCCATTAGCCCATCCCCTTTCGTTAGATTAGCCTCCTTTTTACATTAAACCTCTTTTTATTATTAGCCCCCCCCCCCGCCTCCCCTTTTAAGATAATCTCCCCTAAGTGGAAACTACGTAATCACGATCATTCGTTACCATACCGAATACCTCCTCAGACTTAATTTAGCTGGATTGTTTCCAGCAACTAATTCATCAAACCAGAAGTCTTTTGGCATGATTATCCCTCTTCTGTTTGGAAAACAATTTTCATGTGACTAGATTTCATCCTTTTGCAGCAGCCAACCATATGTATACACAGTTTGGAGTCAAAAACATAACTGACTTCTTAAAAGATATTTTTCTTTTTACGCCAAGAAGAAACCATGAGACGAGATTTCATCATTTTGCAGTAGCAGACGATATGTAAACATACTTCGGAGTCAAAAGCAAAACTGACTTCTTAAAAGGTATTTCTATAATTACACCGAGAAGAAACCATGAGACGAGATTTCATCATTTTGCAGCAGCCGATCATATGTATACATATCTTCGGCTCCTGCAAAATGATGAAATCTCGTCTCATGAACATTGTTTTCCAAGAGAATAGAAGCAACATCCCCGAATTGCAAAAGACAAGTACGTCAAATCAAGAGCCGAGCGGCACCGGTTGATTTTTGTTTAAAGGTGCTTTTTTCTGGGCCCCAAACAGCATCAACATGAGAGCAACCAAAAAGCAGAATTCGGGAGAGGGGCAGAAAGAAAATCTGAAAATTATACACTATGCTTATTAGTCACAGACACTTGATTCTACAGACCGACGGAGCATGAAGGAGGGTCTCAATCCCATACCATTCTGGTAGGGCCACAACTGGGAAGGGAAGTTGGCGTCTTACTCCTTCAGTGTCAAAAAGATAAAAGACTTTTTTCAAAATGTATTTTTATAATTACGCTGAGAAGAAACTACGTGTCTATTGTCTAGCCAGGGTCATGTGATATATTCTTCAGCCGTGTATTCATATTCCAACTTCCTCACGCAAGAAAATCCGTCCTTCATTTAGGTCCTTGGAAATGTCAGAACATAAAAATACGGAACAAGACTCATTGATGGTAACAGACGCTAACCCTTTAAAAGGTTAGCCAGGGTCAAGAGTCTCGGGCTCGGCTGACACCCTAACGTAGAAATTTGTTCTTTCGCTCAAGCGATAATTAAAGATAGAAAAAAACTAATGCTTTTTAATCAATCAGCTGTGCACACCTTCCTCATCATCATTCAACAGGATTACAACAGAATACAAGTAATCGTTAAACTAAAGTATTGGATATAAAAATTTATTCTTGCTCTAGCTCTAATGTATTGATGGAAAGATGAATCTTCACCGACTTTATAGTCATATATCAATAGGTCAACAGGAAAAAATCGTACAGCTGCTTGAAATTAAATGAAAATCTATTCGGGTAGATGGGGTAATTGAACATAAAAATTGATTTGGTTTAAACTTAGAGAAATGTTAATCCATTGATTCTGCTCGTTTGTTTATGGTACTGTCTATGGCACCTTGTCCTTGTTTAAAAATTCTGAAAATGAAATTTTGTTGTCCCCCTGAATCTACTGTGCCTTTATGATATATAATGTTCTATCAACAGATGATTAGATTTTCTACAAACTATAAGGTTAGTGCGAAAGTAATTGCAGTTGTGTAAACTTTAAACTTTGATGCTTATTTTGGAATAAACTATTATCCAATTATGTTCATGTAGTATATCATTTTAAAGTGTGACTTTCGCTCTATTTACTTAATATGGACATTCATATTTCACCTTTCATTCTGGTTTATTTGAGGCTTTCGAATTAAAGGTGATAAAAAGTTAATTTGTGCAGTTTTGACATCAAAATGAAACGTGAAGCAGCAGAAACAGCTTGCGATACCAACCAAGTACTTGGCTAGATGACTGTCAACGAGCGTACAACTCATCAAATTTTGAAACAAGAAAATTGAATACGTGGACGTCCTTCTGAAATTGATGATATCTGATTGATGGCCATTATTGAGGTAAAAACAACTCGAGAGGAAGAAGGGGAACTAAATATTGACCATTCAACAGTTATTTGACACTTGGATCAAATTTAAAAAGCAGGAAAGCTTAAAATTCATGAAAAGCGAAAGAGCTTGCATGTCACTTGAAAGACCCTACAGAAATTGAACAAACTAGGTTATGAAACTCTACCTAACCCAGCTTGCCCACTAAACCTTATCCTGGCGAACTACAACTTCTCCAAGCATTCTGACCCCTGCAAGGAGAGGTCTTTCAGACCCAAGCAATAACTCAAAACGACGAATTCATTGGTTCCAGAACCCTGGAAATCTATGCTTCCAAGATATACTGACTTGTTTTTATTGGCAAAAATGTGTAGATTCTGAAGGTTTTTTTCTATTTTGATTAATTACTTTTATTCTGAGCTGAGATAATCTGCTTTAAACTTAATGGCGAAAAAAATGTTTGCACTGATCTTATACTAATGCGACTTGTGAGCCTGCCTAAACATATCCACAACAAAACTTCAAAGAACTTACCACATTGGGATTAGGTTCTGAAGATAAAGTAGTATTTGCTTCAAAATCCGTCACCAAGAGCATATAGCATTCAAACAACATAGTTTTGGTCAACCATGAAAGAGCCGTTTGAATAGTGGCATGCAGAATTGTATAGGACTTTTTTTTTAAATAGATGATTAAATTTTTTCCTGCTTTTATTTTCAGTATGTTAAACTTTTTTTCACACTAACAGCACCATTCATATTGATTGGCTTAGGTGAACATTATTCAATGATAGTGTTCTTAACACAATTTTATTCAAACTCTCAAAAACAGAACTGTGTTCATATTTTTCTATTAACTGATACGTACAAAAAATAGAAATACATAAAAATACTAATATACTATCTCTTGTATATACATAAGTATCATATATGTATGTATATGCATCAACAAGTTCGTAGTCCTATGATGAAAACAAGTAATAATTCTAAATTACAAATATTTTTTCTCAGCATAATCAGCCCCATTGCCAATACATTTACCCTAAAGCTTCTTCATTAATCACATCGGACATTATACAATGAATGCTTCAGATCAAAATTATGTCAATATTTGTTTGAAAATACACATTAATTTATCTATCCTCATCCGTATATGTATAGTCTAAAAAGCTTTACAGCTTTGAACACTAAATAATAAACAAATTTTTTTCAGAAGATTTTTTGTGTCACTTCAGTCACCTATTCCCCAATATCTGTCAATGCAATTTATGTCATTTTCTTCGATGTGTTTTTCTTCCTGTTTCAAATATACTTTGTAATCATGGTACAATAAATAAGTTGTCTCTTTTTTTTTTTTTGTTCCAGGGATTTTGAAAACAAAAAAGTGCTATCGATCAAACACTACCTCCCTTTCTTATTTTATAGTTTATGCCCTTCCTGTAGTTAGTCATTTTATATAAGGTTATATGTGTATTGTACATTAATATTAGTTTATACGACATATCTATTTTTGAAACAGGGCTTACTTACATAGTATACCCCCCAAAAAAACTTTTTTAATGGTGAAAGATCAGTAAGTCCACTGTTCGTGCCATTTCTATTGAATGTTCACCCATGTGAGTATCAATTCCGTCGAGTCAGTTTTAATCTCAGACTACATTCAAAATAACTCATGATATCATCTTTAAGAATAATGATAACACAGAAAAAAAGCTTCTCCGAGTCGATTCTCTACGAACATATCCACCCGTAAAATTGACAATTCCTTCTCACTAACCTTTTTTTTCCTACGCCTACCATCAATCTTCCATCAATTGTTTTCATTCAACACTTTTAATCATCAGATAAAGTATTCTTGTGTATTTGGTCGAAACAAATCCCGTTTCTAGCAGGTAGTAACACCCCAATGGGCAATCCCATCAATATACTTATACAATTTGTTACATGGCATTCCATGTTCGATCTACCACCGCGCCTGACTATATATCAGTCAGACAAATGAACCAGAATCTGAGTACTTTTTCTTTCCATCTGTCAGACGTTGATTTTATTATTCAATATATTTTGACATATATAAAATAATAATATCTAATGCTTTTTTTAATTTCATTTAAACATGTACTATATATATACACACACAAACACAATAGAAACCAGGGATACGATATATAATCCGATGTGTGATAGGTTAATTTCATAAAGTGCTCGATACATCCAACATTAAGTTGATTTAAGTTAGAGTTTGAAATATAATGAAGCAAAAATTTTCTACATAAACACGTTTATGTTTTTTCCCTGCCTGGGCTTCTTCGGGCTTCATTCTCCCGAAAAAAAAGTAGAAAAGAGACATAAACGTGTTTGTGCAGCGAATCCTTACTTCATTACATATAGATCTGTATGCATATATATATGTGTGTGTGTGTGTGTTTTTGTGTGTGTGTATTCAAGAAATGGACATATTTGGTCCGACAAATGAATTATGAATTACGTTGTATTATATAGAAACTGTTTTTGATAGAGCTCCTGTCGTTACATAGAGACTGAGAACAAATGAGATGAGAATTTTGGTTGAAAGCAGTTATTTGGCCTCTTCATTAGCTGTAGCTGTTCGATTCCTGCCGAAGCCCCCCCCCCTTTTCTTTTATTGCTTATTCTATTTTCGTTGTCTAAATAGAGGGATGTACCAACCGTGTAACGACAAGAGATGATTTCAAAATTAGTTTCTACATAATATAAGTAATATATATATATATATATATATATATATATATATATATATATATATGTGTGTGTGTGTGTGTGTGTGTGTGTGTGTAGTGCCATTTGAATTGAAATACTGTGTTAGGGCTTCGATATAAAATGTTGGGTTCTATTTTCCTGTTTCATTTTCATCAAGCCTTATCATTATGCATATAATTTGTCTCCAGATGAGGAGGAATGATAATTCGATGGTTATATATCTGTGGGATATGATAGGCGAGATAATAATTCATGACGCCTCCCGTCGTTCCTCGCTTGATGCAAGTGATATGTGGCCGTATATTGACTCGGAAGTAAACAATTCCTTTACAGTTGACAAGCGTTGGATGCTTCCAGATCAACACATTTCCGACTCTCCAAAGTTTTGAAACGTACACCTCACCTTTGTTTTTCTTTCAGGTTGGAAGAACATTCAATGCACTATACCAGATATACAACTCTACAACTCACTTGTATCGCTTTTTGCTGATGAAAACCTGATCTCCGCGTTTCCGATCGAGGTTCACCTGTAGATAGCCTGGTGTGTGATCATTTCCGGTTGTCACAGGGGATCCTTTTCTCATTACTGACCAATAATCGGCTGATTCCTTTAGCATGAAAGATGTTACTCATCATCATCATCAGAAGCAATATTTAGCATCCGTCATTGGACATAATAAACCTTCCTCGTGATTTGCCAGACCTCTCTATCATGGGCGTCGCGGAGCCAATTTTTTCTGAACTTATCCATTTTGTCATACTATCTTATATTTTGCATAAGTTTCGTATATGTATCGTTTTGAAAGTTGTATTGTGACGCTAGCTACTCGGTCAGAGATGACTTTGAAGTCAGTTACATATGATCTATGAGGATTTATGTTGTGATTCGTGATGTCAATCGGTTGTCTGCCATTTCTGCAGCATGACCAGCCTATTGCCATTTGAGTTTTCTAATGGATATCCCTGACTCCTACTTTTCTCTTGTCAAGGGAAGACATGGGTGTGCGCAGAAGTTTGAAATCTCAGCTTTCCTCACCCCTTATTATCTTTGGATCCCTTACTCTTCCAATGACCGTTCCTATCGATAATTAAACCATAAAGTTTGTTTTGGTTTGGCAAGGGGCACTCTCTTTTTTAAATAAATCAGTTGTATGTCCTAATTCTTTTCTGTTCGTTCTGTTTGCTGAGTTCGTAGGGTACATACTTCCCCAATGTGCATGTTTTTCTTTGCGGTGCAGGATCAGACGTATTATTTGATAGTTTGCATTGAACCTTGATGCAAGTATCTGAGACGTTTGACGCCAGTTAAATTCGATACAAATCCTCACCTTGCTATTGTCAATGCATATCGTTGTAACAGCCCAAAGTGTAACCAGACTATATCCAGGGTTGAGGTGGACTAGTCTGCTTTATACCCCGAGTATATTCTGGGCTAGTCAAGTTTATGACGCCGTGAATAAGACAGACCAGCCTATTTTATGGCCCCTAGTCGAGATTATATCCCTTGTGTTATCAATATACGAGTGTGTAATTCAATGTTTCATTATACCTCTACACTCAGACTCACAATAATCGAGAATACAGTATCAAATTCTGATTTTATTTCACACACTGAGATTCGATGACACCACTCCGCTGATATCAATTTTCCAATGAGTACAATTTATTGAGATATAGAAATTAATGAGAAGGTCAAAATGAAATAAAATCTTAAATAAAAAAATTTAAGACACGCAAAATTTAAGTTTGAACAGGTTTTCGTCAACTGATTTTTCACGTCCTAGTTCATTACTATATTTCAATATTTTTGATTTAATTTCCAATATTCATTCTTACTTTTTTTATATTTAATTTTTGTCTTCTGCTATTTACCCTCACTTTAATTTTCAGTTAATATGATGGTGGTAAGTTATTTTTTCATTTATAGCCACTTCCATTTCTCATAAGCTAAATTTGATGCCTGAAAAATGAATCGACCACAAAATGTGACAAAAAAAAAGTGAAAATAGAAAAGAAAAGTAAAACATCAGAAATGAGTCTAGTGATGAATGTTCGTTTACGATGAATAATGGCAGTTAATTTTGTTTAAGGTCTAAAACATCTCTGCCATATTCCCAATTAAAGCTTTAAGTGTAAGTTATATAAGGTCTCTAAAATAAATTCTACAAAAAATCTTTTTTATTTACGTTTAAAAAAATATAAGACTCATAAAATCTAAGTTTCAGGTTTAGTAAGTCATATAAACGGTAATAAAAAGGTTTCAAAATGAATTTCACAGACACAAAAAATTTAAAAAACATAACAATTAAGTAAAGTTATAGAAGTAAGTAATAGATTAACTTTTTGTTCGGTTAACCAACAATTTTATCTGAATTGGGAAAGTTTAAAGACTTGAAATTCAAGTTACAGGTCTATTTCAAAAGCAAGGTAACGAACGATCGCGTGCTATGAAAATGTTGCCATATCCATCCAGTCAATTACTGGTCGATGCGAACCGTGTGATAATTCTGTTCTTTTTTCAGGCATTGTACATTCAAAAGTAACGTCGTAAAGTAACGTTATAAAGATATACATAAATAATTTTTAAGAAATAAAATATTTCAGCTCTTTTTTTCATTTGAAAACATTCATCCAAATTCCCCATTCATTTTTTTCGCGATTGGAATAAAAACATTTATCCAAGTTTTTCAATCCATTTTTTCATGAAATGGGCCCTTTGCCGAACGATTGACAAATTTTTTTTCGTTCGTCTAAATTCTTTTTCATGCTCAAAACTCTGGTAATTTTAAAGACCTCAGTAAATTACATATCTCAATAAACAGTATCTCGATGAATTATACATCATGATAAATATCATGGACATAGATATGCTATAGTTCATTCCAAAAATAAGCATTAAAGTTTAAGATATCGAAAACTACAATAATTTTGCCCCTACGTAATAATTAAAGGATAGTGGATTAACAAGACAGTCATATTGATCCTTTTAAAAAAGTAAGTGACCAAGACAAAAACAGTAAACTTCGCTTCAAACTAACGAATCAGTCCATCATCTCAGTGTTTCATATTGGAAACAGTCAACCAAACTGTCACATAAACTGTCAACATAAGTTTCTTCAGTTTTTAAGCGGTTGGCCATGAATGTATACATCACGCTTACAGGTCGCTCCAATAAAGCTAGAGGGCTGAAAATGTCTAGAAAAAAAAATTTTTTTTTTGTTTTTAAATTCCTTTTCCAGATAGGTATTTAATGGAATGTTCAATTTGCATTGTGAGCTCGTGCTAAATTGATCTTTTGTTTTTCTGAAAATTCGAATTATTTTAATGATGGTCATCGAGGAAAGTAACTTAATCTTTGATTGCCTTTTTTTTCAATTTTGTTATTGATCATCCCGAACGCAACACGCTGCTGAAGGACGTGGGTCAAATCAAAGTTTCTGTTGAGTGACTAACCAGACATGTTAGAGTATACAATAGTATTGAGACTAAAATGCTTGAACTGACTTATTTATACTTCCTCAGTAATCATGAGCTCGAACAATACACGAGTTGGAGTGGAGTCAGACGCTTCTTCAAAAACCACTTCTCCCCAAGATATTCGTTTGTTAGTGATATAAGTAAAAAGTTGAATACAATACGGAAGTTTCAATTCACTTATTCTAATCAATGTGCAGAAGTTAATCATGTGAATAACGTATCTGAAATGGACGATAAGGAGACGTTGATTTGTATATTAGCCAAGTTCTCTATTCTCATTTCTCATTTCACTATTTACCAGCACGTTTGCAGGTAAAAAAAAGACAGTAAAATCGTAACACCAATCGATAGAATAAATTATACATAAGTCATTAACAGTAGCTCTTGTGTAAGGAAATCAATCCTATCACTATTAGAAAAACTATTCTCTCTCTCTCTCTCTCTCTCTCTCTCTCTCTCTCTCTCTCTCTCAATATATATATATATATATATATATATATATATATATATATATATATAGTATCAAACATACTATTTATTTGAAAATAAATTTGATACAAGATTATGATGAAGAGGTAGAACTGATTTAAAATGAAATTATTTCCATCAAATCAGAAGTGTTCAATACATTAATCATATGATAAAGGGCAAAATATTATTGAAATTTGGTTAAGAAGACACCTGAAACGTGTTTTAATCTAATCTCCTTCTTTCCTACCTCCCTCCCTCTCTGTCTCTTATACTATATATATATATATATATATATATATATATATATATATATATATATATATATATATATATATATATATATATATATATATATATATATGTACATATGTGTGTAATTTTTTATGTGTGGTATAAGATAACATACATATTTAATACATTATGATAAAACCATACCTAGAATAATAAATTACATGCCTTTAGAAATAATAAAGCAAAGCTAAATATTAAAACCATAGCTTAAGGGGATTGCTGGCAACATAGCAGTCAACATAACAGTTACAAGCTGAGCAGCTGATGCTCTCAACAAGAAAAATTCACAAATAACATCATATCTAATTCTGATTAAACTCTGGGAGAAAACTGAAAAAAATCACATCAACTACATCAACAGACATTAGGGAATAATTGACTGAAATGACACAAATTTGAAATAGGATATTCTACATATATTCAATTTTCAAATTTATAGAGCTCTATAATATATATATATATATATATATATATATATATATATATATATATATATATATATATATACACACACACACACATATATATATATATATATATATATATATATATATATATATATATATATATATGTAATGAATTAGATAATTTTTATACATCAAGTCTTATTATCTTGGATTTTGTTAAATTTGTAGATTCCTTGATAAAACAGACTTAGAGAGAGATAGCACTTCGGTTATTGATAATTCGTGAGGTCACAAATATTTCATTTTGCCAAAGAAATGTGTAACACTCCCCCTTCGATAAATGTCCTCCAAGAGACGTACAGAATCTCAAACAGCAGTAATAACAATAATCTCTATCATCAAATATCTCTTCAACTATGTGTGTTCGAGGGTCTGAATCTCGAAGTAATATTTAAATGTTAATTCAAGACATTGAACACTTGACACCCCAATAAATTACATCATTTGTAATATTTTAGCACTAAACTGCATCAAATAAAAGTATCTCATTTCTTATTCAATGGCTGAAAATCAGTTCAACATTGCTATCAATTAGTCTGGTTTAAGAAGATCCATGTTAAGCAACGCTGATGGGTAACATTCCACCTATTGGTTAGGATTTAATTCTTAATCTGCGTCTGCAGAAAGTGAACTTAACATTTTCAAATAGATATACATGTGGGTATTTAGAAATGCTATGGTAAACAGATATCTATGCGTGCGTTTTGCAACGGGGGTATTTATCTTGGACATGCCATACTATTGAGTAAAATAGTTCAGGATCAAACAAGACCCCCCGTCTACCCCCAGGACCCTATACGTAGGGTACCAAAATTTTCCTTGGGATGCCCTCTTTTAGGAAGATGTTTCCAAGACAAAAAATTGGGTCAATTGGACAATTTGTATTTTTTGGATAGCAAAACATATGAATCTTGTTATGAAGCATTTTTCAGGGAAATATCAAGTACACCGTCACATTACATCGAAGTTTTGAGGACTTCATGATGGAAGTATGTACATATGGGTATTGTTAGAACAAGGATTTTATCAGTTGTCCAAAGGGTGTATCTTGTGAGACTGTATATTCTGTACATAAGAAGGTACAGCTAAGTTCTAGAAGATAAGCGAGTTGATACTTTAAGAAATTTTCAAGTGCTCAGTGGATTGAGTTTTTGAATACCATTATAAGTACATATTTGGAAATCTTAACCCCAATTTGTACGGCTACGGTCGGCACTTACCTCAACCAGACCCCGGTCTATAAAAAAACCTTCCCGCATACAGACACAACCTTGCATGCACACATGTGAATGCACGTGTGTGTGTATGTGAACTGATAAAAGGTTTTGCTTTCCCTTCGATACATTACCAAACAGACGCGTTCTCATTCATCTATTTACAGAAGAAACTTCGTGAGATTTACTTTGGAAATACCTCAATACGGTTGGTACCAGTACTCTGTGAAATTGCCATTCTAGAGATAATAGTACTCGTCTCATTTCAATTGTTATTCTTGAAATACGAAGATTTCACCCAAGTCACCTGCATAAAAAACTAGAAAAAAGGCTGATGTCAATATGCAATTATATCAGACTGAATAGATTGAATACGTTTGCTATTGGTATGAGACACTTAAATTTTATCTATTCCTTGCATGGTGACAGCCACAAAGCTGGAATCCCCTGTTCAAAATGACGATTGATGGTAGCTGAAAGTGCTCAAGTGGTCAATTGCACTAGGAACAAAGTCATATTTTTTTTTCATTGAGTGGAATCAAATGTCGAAGTAGCAGGTGCACAAAAAGGCCTCACGATGCAACTTCAATTGAGATCCATCGTTATAAATCGATTATTAGTGAATTTCAATCAACATCCCTCGGAAAATATATTCAGTAATGGGTATTCATCATCAATTTGAGCCATTTAAATGCTGTCGACATAATTTCTCATTTGCCTTTGACACAGAATCAACTCTTCTAAACCCATTGCACGACCTTCCACAAAAATTCACTGACATTCATGGACTAATTTTTAAATTTTCTGAGTGACCCCATGAAATGTTTTTTTGTTGAATAATTTTCCGAAAATCATCTCCTAAAATATAATTTCGAAAACAAATCAAATTAAACACATTCTGATTTTCATCTATGTACCTATTCTATCAATTCCCCTCTATTAATTTTATTGATTCTTTTTCGGGGGACAGTAATTTATCCAAAACTGTTAAAGCGGATATTCAATTAGTTTGAATAATATCGAAATATAAGCCACATCTTATCAACATTATTCTCCTCCTTTCCACGAACAACAAAATTCTTCGTAAAAAATATTTTCTTTTCCCCCTTTACTGCTTTATTGTGGTCCAAATTAACATTCCTTGATACTGTTTTCCAAAAAGAAAGTAATATGAAATTGCTCCTGGCTAAATACTGATCTTTAGAAGGATATTTTCATGCTATCAAACGTTTAACATTTAGATCGAACTGCTATTCCCATACACGCTACGAGACCTCTTTAACTGTAGACCATATGTGCTTTTGGAAAAAGTATCTACATTTAACCATTTGCTGACACACACTCACTCAAAATGTGATTTCATCAAAATTTCTTTCTGTGAGTTGATGATGTTCTCATTTTTTTTTTGCCAACCACGTAAATTGACACGTTTCTGTTTTTAAGACTTGCTGCAGCAACCATTCTTCCAAAGATTACCAAAATTTGTTGTACGTAAAACTGACCTGACCAGGGTAAGAAACCGAAAACACAGCAGACAAATGTCGACAATAAATTGATTTGCAAGTGGGATCAAAGACAAAACATGTCAAGTTTAAAGGACAAATAAAGCTGGCAGTCCAATAAGAAACCTGACATTATTTCCGTCTGCATTTAAACAAGGGAAAATGTAACACAAGGGAGCGAAGGATTCCGTTCCCAAGAGGGTCTTTAGACAAAAAGTCACTATTGGTCTTCTTCAGATAGGAATGAAGAGCCACTTACTTTTGTTTCTTTGATTACGCTGTCATCATCATCATCATCATAATCAGTCTTTTAAGGTCCGTCGTTGGACATGAACCTTTCCCCAGACGCTGTCATCAACTTCACCTAAAAGCATGTGGAAGTATAAGGATCTACATATTTCCTTTTTGCTCAGAATCTACGTCTTCCCACAACTGAACTATGTCGATTTAGTGAGCTGCCAGGACAACATGAAAACACATCTCTCTTGTACATTCAAACGAAGTCTCTTTCTTCTTCACTACCCGATAAGAGAGTACAAACTGGCGCGATCCACATTCTCCAACGGTATGCATATTCCTTATTTTCGTGTCAGTAACCTTCTTGAGTCAAGTGCTGTGAAAGCTCCTAGATAGGCTTTTTTTTAATTACTTGCACCTAAGAAGCTAGTCAAAATGCAACAGACACCCTTGGTCCTTAATAGGATTTTCCACCAGTGTTATTCTTGAATCCAGGTAGAATGGTGAACACCCACCCCCAATTTACCCAAAGTACCTACCCTCATCTTTTATTCACTGGTAGTAGTAGTATTTGACAGCCCAGTGATATTGGCTAAATCTGGGGGGTCCGCTTATCTTTGGGACGCCCTCAGAACATGTGGTCTTTTTCCCTCTTTTTCGGAAGTTTTTAGAATGGCCTTGAACATAAAGAAAAAAGTCCAATTTTAAAAAATATCCCAGAATGAATTGTCCCAAACAGGCTTCAAGTCAGCAACTGAATTTCTACTAGCATTATACTATAACAAATCACACTAAATATTGAAGGGGGCTTTCTAGGAGACAAGACCCCTCAACACCACCACATTCCACAGATCTCTTGCTACGACATTGCCTTTAATGATTTTTGTTCTATATCCGCTGCTAGCCTTTTGAAAGTTCTGCCCATGGACCCCCAATAATACCTTTGTGGACCCTCAAGGGTCTCTGGCCTTTGGGTTTGGAACTTTTTTATTTGAAAAAATGAAATTAATTGGAAAATAAGAACAGGGGTTGGCACAAGAATCCAAGTGCCCCTAGTCTCCAGCAACGCCCCTGGCTCCAAAATTAAAACGAAAGTTACGTATGACTTGGATTGGGAGTCTTATCCCATGTTCTTGTAAATCCAGAAATGCGTAGTTTGTTGGTAGAGGCAAAGGCACAGCGAAATGTTGAATTATTTGCATGTGTTTTGGATTTGTTATTTTTTTTATATTTGGCATTGCAGGAAGAAAACACGATCAGAAGCTGTACATGGTGTCCATAGTAATGCTTGTAAATTGCAATGAAAGAAAATAATAGTCGAGTATTATTGAGTAATGTCAGGGAAAGAGAAGCAACCACGGGAATGATGAAGCCTTTTGTGTTGTGCGTGTCGAATTGGAAGCTTTGGCTTTAGTTGGAATGGGATGACAAGATTAGTCGCTGAAGAATCCATGAGAGAAATCAAATTACAGATCTTTTCTATTTTTTATTTTTTTTTTTTTTTGTCGACTGAAATCCAATACGGGAGACTAGTCACTTTTCTCTTATGCAGAAATATCGGGATGCAACAAAAATATTCATAGTAATCTTCTTTTTTATCTAAATTATTCAAACTTCTTACGCAAAGATCTAAAAATAACAAAAGAGCAAACAATCGTAGACTAACAAAATAAGCACTAGACGATACAATAATCTCTGCACAGAATATGAGTGGAGAAAGAGCATTATTGAATATCCCTGAGTGATCTATTCATTTGTTATAGACACAGGGTGCTACAAATCTGAAAAGTAACAAGGCATGTATTCCTCAAAGTATGATCTTATAAGCCAATGAAGTCGCATATTCTATGAATTATACTTTGACTA
This sequence comes from Thysanoteuthis rhombus, assembly GCA_963457665.1. Classification (NCBI taxonomy): domain Eukaryota; kingdom Metazoa; phylum Mollusca; class Cephalopoda; order Oegopsida; family Thysanoteuthidae; genus Thysanoteuthis; species Thysanoteuthis major. Next base: position 4,254,382 of record OY735211.1, on the reverse strand, counting down.
CCTAATATTTCACGTTTGAAATTGTCTCCAATTTCATTAGGTAGAGTAATAGCAGCAAAAAAAAATCGATTAAAATCCACCGACCGTTAAAATGAAGAGACTAGATATAGGAAAAACTGGGGTACAATGTGGCGTAGGATACACTGGTACAGCCTTATTCTCTCAAAACGTCTGGACTGGAAAGTGCTGCCAACTAGCTGAAAGGGAGTTTGGGGTTTTTTCTATCAATAATAACACCGTCCCTCAATATCTAGCTGCGTCGGTCCATTGATCCTAAGCAATACTTTTGTGGACCCTCAAAGGTCTTTGACCTCCAGATCGGGAACCACTACACTAAAAGATTTTTAAGAAATGAAAATGAATTAAAAAACAGGGAGGGGTTCGAAGATCCAAGTACTCCCAATCTCCAGCTTCGTACCTGGTTCTAAAATTAGAACTAGAACCATTTATTTCCAATGGGATTTTCGTACAATTGAACCCTATCTTGTTGTCTGTGTCAACACGACGTTTCGACCAATCCATTCTAAGGCCTTCTTCAGGTGTACTCCCTGAACGTGATGGTGGTAAACAGTTTTTTCTCTGTATCTCTCTCCAATGGTAGCTACACTCATAACGTATGATTTGGGTGTTTTCCTTTCCTTTGCTTGTTAGACCTGGATTTCCATACCTTCTCCCTGTCGCGTAGCAGGCGCCACATTGGATTGAACTCCACACTTGTCTGACACTAAGTCGATATGTTGATGTGCGCTGGTTCTCATTTCCGAACGTTACCCCTCTACTATAATTCGGAAAGGATACTGCTCTCCTTTCTCTCTCTATCTGTGTACCACCATCACATTTCAATAGTGCACCTGAAGAAGGCCGTAGAATGGATCGAGCAGAACGTCTTGTTAACAACAAAAACAGTAAAAAGGAGTTTAATCGCCCAGAAACTTATTTGAAAATTTTAATCCACATTTAGTATCCCCGTCTCAACGGTTGGCTGATTTTAACTAGATTTTCTGAATTGCTTCGATTATCCTGCTTTCTAAAATGGATGTGGATTTCAAGCCTGAGAAGTTTCAACACTTCAATCACCCGAAAAACTTTTTGAATGTTTAATGTTGAAGTTTTATTTGGAACATCAACAACTATCTTTGCCCACACAAGTGATCTCATAACATTGATCACCCTGTGCAATAAAAAAAACCTTACCGATCTATCATAAACATCTCTCTTTCTCTCTTCCTTTCTCCTGCTTTCTTTCTTCCTTCTTTTCTCTCTCTCTCTCTCTCTCTCTCTCTCTCTCTGTATTTATTAATTTATTTATTTATATATATATATATATGTGTATATATATGTGTGTGTGTATATATATATATATATATATATATATATATATATATATATATATATATATATATATATATATATATATATATATATATATATGGGGGGTACATTTTCTGCTATTTGCATTCGGTGAGTCTTCCGCTAATTTCCGTTCTGTTTGTGTATGATTTCGAACAGGTGAGCTCATTCAAAGATTCTATATTCATTTCCCATATGAACCACTGGGAGTTAGAGGATCATACGCATAAATACATAGACAGATCTGTTTGGTCAATCAATAGAAACGTTCAAGTGACCGACGTCTTTTGGCAGCATGTCGTGCTGTGGTGATCAATCGAAATAAATTGCGAAAGGTGTGATGAACGAATAAGTCATTTCTATTGTTCCTCGTTGGATCACCAAAAAGTCTGAATTTTAAAAAAGTAGGCATGAGAGCAAATGGATGTAAATAAATGACCAATTTAGTAAACATTAAAATTCCCAAATGCAGCACCCAACTTTTTGGAGTTTTTTTAAAACCAAAATCAATGTTTTGGGGGCGTGCAGGCATAATTATGAGTAAATGTTTAGATTTCCCTCCTCTAATGTTGGTAGCGTAGCCTATTTGCATGATGCTTTCATAGATAGATGGATAGATAGATAGCCATCCAGCCAGCCCAACTTAGAAACTTAAAGAAACCTATGTCAACAGTTTTGTTTAACAGTTTTCTCATACATACATACATACATGCATACATGCATACATACGTACATATATACATATATATATACATACATACTTACATACGTACATACATACATACATACATACATACATACATACATACGTAGAAGGAAAGCAAATTAATATATTGAGATGATTAATAAGTGAGTGGGACATACACCTAAATCTTTTCTCTCACCTGAAACCAGTGAGCAACGATACGAACATTTGGGAATGTGGTAAATATTTGAGTGAAAGAAATCATTCGATTTCATCTCTGGTTTAATTTCAATGTAAACCAGTTTCCGACTGATAATCTGTTTACCACTCAACAAAGATTCTTGAAATGCAGAAAACATTGCAGAGACCTCGTGACCCACTAAACACAGTTGCCCACGCAGTTGTAAGCCATAGATAACGAGCCAGTGTTCGAAAAATGTCTATGTCAAAGCTTAATCGCCAAGTATCCTATACAACATTATCCAATTTGAGAGGAGGATATCTATCTATCTATCTATCTATCTATATATATATATATATATATATATATATATATATATATATATATATATATATATATATATATATATATATACATATATAGCTACACTGAAGAGTTGTAATACAACAAAACAGCTGTCTGTGGATGACACAATATATATATATATATATATATATATATATATATATATATATATGAGATTATAAATCGCGTTACATTATATAGGAACTCTTATATGAAATGATCTTTCGTCGTTACACGTTTAAATAGATCGTTTCTATTCCCGTTACATTTTCGAGAGACTAGTTTCTCTGGTAATCAAATTTGGATTGGGAAGTTGGTATATAAAACATTTTTAAACAAGTATTTCCTCTTCAGCCTTACAATATATCAATGCGATATATTTACCTTTCTAACAGGTTAGTATACATATCAAAATATAAAATATAAAATACTCTACACACGCCCTTCTAAAATCTCTGATTACCCAGACACATATTAGCACAGGAAATACCAATGTAGACCAACTCCCCCCAGCAACAAACCCACATCGCCATACAATTAGATATGCTGCACACACACACACATACATACAATTTTTCCAATAGCACAGTCACTAGAAAAAAAAAACCTTTCCATACATATGATTTGAACGAAGATATTTTTTCTCTTTTTGTCTCCATCCCCCCATATATATATATATATATATATATATATATATATATATATATATATATATATATATATATATATATATATATATATATATATATATATATATATATATATATATATGTTGTTTGGATTGGGGTTTGTTTTCGGAGGAGGGGAAATGTTCCACGACTATAGTGATAGAGACAGCAGGCCCTACATCACTGAATAGCTCTCCAGCCAAGGTAAGTAAGGTGAGTTATCAAGTACTCAGAACCGATCAGGATTTCCCTTTACGCTTATCGAGAAGGGGGTATATTTACCTTTTGATATCAAAAACATTGAATGATACATATTCGGTATTAACGGGTGTAATTGTAAAACTCTCAAAGAGGTACAAACAGAACATCATCCAAGTCTACGCTACCACTTCACAGGCAAGCAAAGAGGAAATAGACAACTTTTACGATGACTTGAACTCCATACTCCAAAATACCAGAAAAAATCCCTAAATGTCATCATGGGAAACTTCAATGCACAGATAGATGAACGCTGTGTCCGCAAGTTCGGAGATAAAGTACAGAATAGGGGATGTGAAGATATTGTTGATTCCGCAACCGCGAACGGGTTCAAAATCATGAACACCTTCTCCAAGAAGAAACAATGAAAATTTGATTGGATGAGCTTCAATCATTGAAACGGGAACGAAATAGACTACATCTCAGCGTTCAAAAGCGACACCGACAAAGATATCCAGGTTCTGAGTTTAGTCAACGTAAGAAGCGACCGCAAAATGGTAAGATGTAAAATCTAAATTAACATCAACCAAGAACGCAGGAAAATATTCCACACCAAACTGTAACCACTAAACGTATTATAAGGGCTCTCTTGATCCTTCAAGATTGAATTGAAACACAAATATCAACTACTTAACGAACCAGAAGTGGGCGACACCAACATCACCAAGTATCAGCCTCTGTAACTGAAGTTGTCACTATGTTTAAATCAAAGAGCATGCAAACCTTCAGAAAAGTTGGGAAAATGTCAGGACTTGGTGTGAAATAATAATGATAAACGAGGTTGGGGGAACTGGGGATAAGAGGAAGAATTGAGACTATTCAGATCAAAATACAACTGGGGACTATTCTAATTCTGAGGATGGTATTGAAAATGTAAGATCTATGACGCCCACTGTGATATGACCAAGTGATAACAACTGAGTAACTGGTATGAAACTGTATTCCACATCACTGCTGAGAGTGTGTAAAGGAGGGCTGTTGACTTGGGGAGATTCTCTTTCACTCAGTTTCAAGCGGTGACCATCAGGCAACTGGTATGAAAATACAAATAATGATAATGATAATTTTAACTCTACAGTTATTCTATTATTATTATTATTATTATTATTATTATTATTATTATTATTATTATTATTATCATTATTATTATTATTATTATTATTATTATTATTTGCAATCTCACACCAGTTGCCTGGTGGTAACCGCTGGAGTTTGAGTGACAGCAAGTCTCCTCAAGTCTCCAGCCCTCCTCTCCTAGTACTCATAGGTCGCAGTAATTCTGCGATTTACAGTTTCACACCGGTTGCCCAGTGGTTATCACTGAGGGCTGAGTGACAATAAGTCTCCTCAGGTCTTCAGCTAACGTCTCCTCTCTCTTTCGCATATCATGACAGAGCTACAATTCGTTGCAGTACTTATATCTCTAGCACCTTCCTCAGTATCCGTGCAGTTCCCAGTAGTGCAGTGGTCTGTACGGTCTCTATCCTTCCCCTAATCCTGATCTCCTCCAGTCTCACCCTCAGTGTTTTGGGGACAGTTCCTAGTGTGCCCACTATGACCGGTACTACCCTGGTTTTCATGTTCCACATCTTCCTTAACTCTCTTGCTAGGTCCTGGTATTTTTCCCTTTTTTCACCCTCCTTCTTTATTACTCTATGGTCTGCAGGCACAGCAACGTCTACTATTTGGCAGGCCTTCCTTTTTTTGTCTACTATTACTAAGTCCGGTCTTCTTGCCTGGATGAGGTGGTCAGTTTGGATGTCAAAGTCCCAGAGTAGTTTGTGGTTGTCATTCTCCAAAACTGCCTCTGGCTTGTGCTGATACCACTTTTCCACATGGTTGAATCTCATTTGTTTGCTTAGTTCCCAGTGTATCATCGTTGCTACTCTATCGTGTCTATGCTTATACTCCTTCTGGGCGAGTTGGCTACATTCACTAGTTATGTGGTTTACTGTCTCATCTCTTTCACCGCACATGCGGCATTTGCTGTTTGTCTGTGTTCTGTCGATTTTTGTTTTTATGTAGTTTGTCCTTATGCTTTTGTTTTGGGCTGCCATGATGAGCGATTCTGTTCCTCTCTTAACGTTCCCTTATTATTATTATTATTATTTGCAATCTCATACCAGTTGCCTGGTGGTTACCACTGGAGGTTGAGAGACAGCAAGTCTCCTCAAGTCTCCAGCCCTTCTCTCCTAGTTCTCATAGGCCACAGAAATACTGCAGTTTCACACCGGTTGTTCAGTGGTCATTGCACAAGGCTGAGTGACAATAAGTCTCCTCAGGGTCTTCAGCCAACATCTCTTCTCTCCTTTGCCTATCATTCCAGTGCTGTGGTTCACATTTCAGCTTTCATTTCCGTTCCTTTGTTAGGCCACTTAACAGTTAGTTTGCAGTCTTTATATTTCTAGCACCCTCCTCAGTATCCGCGCAATTCCTACCAGTGCTGTGGTCTGTACAGTCTCAACCCTTCCCTTTATCCCGATCTCCTCCAGTCTCGCCCTCAGTGTCTTTGGGACAGTTCCTTGTGCGCCTACTATGACTGGCATTACCCTGGCTTTCATGTTCCACATTATTATTATTATTATTATTATTATTATTATTATTATTATTATTATTATTATTATTATTTAGGGTGAGGCATTCTGTGGCACATTAGTAGTTTCCTTGTTTTAGATTGTATTTTTCTAATATCATCTAGATTCCAGTACTTATATCAAAACTCTACGTTACAACATGGATGGCTAGCATATTGATGGCTTTTACTCTATTTTTCGAATTCAGCTCTGTCTTTGGTACTGTACGAACTCTACTGAAACACTCTTTCCTTATCTTCTCTTTCATACAGACATGTTGGAAACCACTATCTTCGTTAACTCCTACTTCTTATATGCATACCTCCCATTGTTCTAGTTCTTATATTTCTATTTGAATGTCGAGTTCTTTTGAGTTAGTTTTGACTGGCCTACCTCTTTTGAAGGTGACCTTAGCATACTTATCCAGGTCGAATTTCATTCATTCGTCTTCATCATAGTGTTTAACTGTCTTTAAGAAAATGGGTTTATTTTCATTTTTGCCATACAGCTTCAGATCGTCAACGTATATTAGGTGGCTGATTATTCTCTTTCTCAACTTGTACCCATATACATATTGTGTAGCTCAATAGATAAAGGAATTGGTGAGATTTAGAAAATCAGGGGAGAGAATGAGTCTCATCACAATATGCATCAGTTTATGCTGACATTCTTAAATGTTGTTATCCAATTAGAATTAGAAAGGAAAAGGTCGGTGTAACACAATAGCATATCATGTCACAAGTAGTTTGTCAGCCCTGGGGATTGATCAGTATTGGTATCAAGTTTTTATAAGTCGTAGAGAGACAAGTGATGGGTCTATGATTGGGGGGGGGGAGTTACCTGTATATTTTATTTCAGGAAGCAGTTATTTAACCCCTCTCACCATCCAGTCTGGAGTTTTTTAAGGCGAGCTTAGTATCTCATTTTATTGCCTCACCATGTTATTGTGACAGTATGTAATGAGGGAGGTAAAAAAATTGGGCACAATGTCAATTCACGTTGCATATTGGTTGTATGTTTTTTCATCAGTTATTGTTGTTGATTTTATAATTTTTGTTTTTTTTATTATAATTATTATTATTCATTCATTTTCATGCCAGTTGCCTGGTGGTCATTTCTGGACACTTAGTGACAGCAAGTCTCTTCAGGTCTTCAGCCTTCCTCTTCGCGAGCCGAAATTCCACTGCAGTGCTGTTGTTTACACCTCCAAACCAGTTGCCCGATGGTTATTGCTGAAGGCTAAGCAACAGAAAGTCCCCTCAGATCTTCAGCCTTCCTCTCATCTCTTCCTCAACTTTCACAGTAGCGCTTTGTTTTTTTTCTCCTCTTCTCTGTCTTTGGCCACTTCTATCAGCTGGGGTTGTAGATCTCATATTTCTAGAACTTTCCTCACTATTCATGCGGTTCCCAGTAGTGCAGTAGTCTGCACAGTTGCAATCCTTCCTTTTATCCCTAATTCCTCCAATCTTACTTTCAATGCTTTTGATACGGTTTGGAGCTCACCCACAATTACTTGTACTACCGTGACTTTCACGTTCCATACCTTATTCAGTTCTCTTGCAAGGGCTTGGTATTTTCCAGCTTTTCACTCTCTTTCCTATCATTTGGAAGTTTCATCTCTTCTTGTCCACGATTACTAAGCCTGGACTTCTCAGTTGGATGAGGTGATCAGTTTGGATGTTAAAATCGCAAAGTAATTCGTAATTTCCATTCTCCGGGGCTGATTCCGATTTGTAGCGATGCCACTTTTCCATATGGTCGAATCCCTCTCATTTGCTCAGTTCCCAGTGTGTCACTGTTGCTTCTCTATCGTGTCCGTTTTTATACTCCTTCTGGTCTACTTTACTACATTTACTAGTTATGTGGTTTACGGTCTCATCCTTTTCCCTACATAGGCGGCATTTGCTGTTTGTGTTCTGTCGATTTTTGTTCGATATAGTTTGTCCTGGTGCATTTGTTTCTTTTTTTTTTTTTTTTTTTGAATGAGCGATTCTGTTCCAGGTTTCCTTTTCATAGTCATATCCATGATCTCTCGTCTGCAACATCCTGTATTGGTCTTTGGATTTCTCCGTATAGTTTTGTTTGTTCCCATTCTTCCTTCATTGTTTGCCGTGCTGCTCCATCGTTTTCCACATTTTTGTTGTTCAGTGCGCTGCTTCGGACAATCTTTATAATGATCTCACTATTTGTTTGCATATACTTTTCTAGACCCGTTCTGGCACTCTGGACACGGTCTTCGATGCTTATGAGTTCTCTGCCGCCTTCTTTTCCCTTCACGTACAGTCTAGCTGTGTCATCTCTGGGTTGTAGGGCCTTGTGCATTGTCATAAGCTTTCCTATTCGCCGGTCCATTGATTGGAGTTCTTCCTTCGTCCATCCAAGGAATGGTCCTGTGTATCTTATTACTGATACAGCCCGTGTGTTCATTCCTTTTATCAGATTCTTGATGTTTATTTGGGGCTTTAAATTTTCACTTATCCTCCTAAGGTATTGTCTCCTTATTTTCTCTTTCATTTCTTCCCATTTTATCATGTCGCATTCAAAAGATCACAAGTATTCATACCGTTCTTGCGTAGTCAACACTCTATTCGTTTTACTTTCCGATGAGTAATTCCCAATACGATAGTCACAGTTCGAAGTTTTTAGAATTCAACCATTTGTTACTTCACCGAAGAATAAATATGGTCGGGATGAATTCTATTCATGACACTGCTGGCGTTTTCCACTGGGAAACATTTAAAATGGAGTTTGTTAGTTTTCTTTTAACAACTAGAAACATCTAAATTCATGATAATCTAGATGTTACTATCGAGCCCGTCAGAATATGGCCCCAAAAAGGTCAAAAAAATTCTCTCAAAATATTTTTTTAAAAACAGTTTCAGAGAGGGTCTAATGGAGTACTGATGCCAGTATTCAAACAAACAGACAATCACATGCTTATATGAAAAAGTATGGAAATCTTTGTCATCTTTAATGGTTATGGTAGTTCAATGATAATAGTAAGAGGAGAAGTAACAGCAGTAGCAGTAATTGAACGTTCACTTATTTTTCGTCTTCATCAGCTTTGTTTACTCAGTCTAACAGGAGAGTACACAGTTTTGCTCTTCAAACCCGGTCCTTCAAGTTCATATAAGAAATCATTCTTCACCTCAATTGCTCCAACTGATTACAACGTGCAAATTTTTTTTGTTCCTGGTCACTGAGTCTTTTTTTTTTTATTGTATTAGTGTAAAGAGTATTGGAAATCGCTATATTCCCTCGACTTTGACTAGGACAGTTATATTGTGAAATTTGCCGACTCCCGGTTGTACAATGGTAGAATTTGCATATTTTCATACTCATTTGAAAAAAAACAACACATTTTTGCAGAAAAGAAACAGCATATGAATCTAAATTAACATTTACACTAATGTTCAAGAAAAGTGATCACGCGAGATTTAGAAGCGAGTATCTTTTTGCAATTGTACTGTGATTTACTTTCAGGAAACAAACCCAAAAGATAACATTATCCATTCTGATTGTTCTCGTGGTATGTTCCTCGGTAGTGGTGTTCGGAATCAACCGGATTGATGCATGTCAGCTCCAGCTGCCAATTTCCGACAGATTTGTTACAGGGATTAAGTAATAGATCTCTTTTCACAATGGTAAGTGCTATCATCAGTGGCACAGTCATGATGATAGACATGCGTCCCAGCAAAGAGGTGACCTTCATCTGGAGAGGATCTTTCAAAGTGTTCGTTGGGATATGCCAGGAATCATCCGGAACGAACTTTCAAGCGATAACCAAACAGTAACAACTGAAATTTAATGACAACAACTTTGGCATTTGAACCCCCCCCCCCTCAGCATCATTATTGAACAGAAAAAAGGGTCATTCTTCATCATGATAATGTACGTCCTCATATCACTCAGGTAATCAAAGATCTCATGGAAGCATTTGACTCGGGGAAAATGATTATTCATCTATCATACTCACTAGACTTGCACCAGTTGACTACCATTTGTTTGGCAGACTCAAAAACTAGTGACCAATTAAACTTTAAAAATGCATATTGTAAATTGAAGTCCGAACAAAAAAATTATTTGGGGGGAAGAATTTTTAAAAATATATGGAAAATATTTTTTGTTGACATAATAAGTAGGAAGTGATCAATCCCCTGACTTCATTGATACGACCTGTATACGAAATGCATAACCAGCCAGACCAGAATGAAAAATAAATAAAACTATTTGTTAATTTTGGTGACTGTTCTGGTTGACAGTTTCTGATAAGCATTATACAGTCTGTGGCATTCAGAAGAATGCGCTTCTGAAACGCTTTGAACGCTCCGTGAAAGTCCCTCTTCAAAGGGTATTAAGCACCGTCTGTGATTCGCGCTGGGTTTCCTATGCAGAGTCAAAACAGAGACTCCTCAACCTGAACTTTATCTTGGGGAAGGCTGAAGAAGTCGCAGTGGTCTGAATCTAGCGAGTAGGAAAGGAGTGGAACGACGATTTTGCTGGTATGGTTCAAAAATAAATCATCGTGAGCGGGACATTGTCATGTTGTAACACTCAATCCTAATCGTACCACGGTTCAGGTCGAATTTTCTCCCTCAGAACTGATCCAAATGATAGTTTGACAATATCAGTGACTCATTTAATGGTGATCCAAAGATTTCGACGTACAATTCGCCCAATTTCTTCCACATTTTCGGGGGTAATTCTCGTGGAGGGTTGACCTTTCGTCATTTTCCTAAGAAAACGCGAATGCCACTCAAAACAGCTTGCTTGTTTCATAGCCTGATTATTTGAGGCCTACTTCAACATTTCCAGTGTCTCTGGTGCCGAATCAAACTGTTGATGGACGCCAGAAAATTATCCGAAGGGAGGGACATCTGGTAAAAAAGGGTGAATTTTTTATTTTAACGACACTTGCTCTGTCAAATCTGTTGTCACACACAGGATAATATTGATGTTGATATAATTCCAATGACATTGCCTCCTGACTGCTGCCTTGATTATTTGCTCTCATGTTACACATTATGCAGTTGCGTGCGAAAGGCAAGAAGGAAATCACCTGCCTTCTGAAAATCAAATCTAAAGAATGCTGAAAAGACATTATCTGAGATAGAACAAACAAATCAACTTTAACACAGCATGTCTTCAAGGGAAAGAGTCAAATAAGAATTAGATGAGATACATGTTAGACAAAGAGAGCTGCCGATATTAGTTTATCAATAAGTGAACACATTGGAAAGCAAAGTTTTAATGTTCATACTACATAGAAACCAGTGTTCAGAATAAATAATCTTAATTGTTAACGTCGTTTGAAGATATCCAGTGATCTTGTGAATGTTTCCTACGGCAAAAATCAACAAGATGGAGGATTCCAATCTCATCTATTTCCCCGTTAATACAACTAACACGAGGTCTCCGTCCGGTCAAAAAATTGATTGGCTAAAACGCCATATAAATAAAAACAAAAATGAGGACAATCATCATCATCATCTGTTTAGCGTCTTTCGTTGGATACAGACCTTCCCCAACATTCGCCCGGCCTCTCTATCAGTACATTTTGAACTAGTCTAGTTTGTCACGTAATCTTATTTTCTGTCTGCCACGATTTCGCAGATGATCTCTCAGGATCTCTGTTGTGAGTCGAGATGTCCAGCAGTTGTCTGACATTCGTACAATATGAGTAACCTATTGCCGTTTGAGCCTTCTAATGGATTCTATGGTGTCTCCTGGTTTTCTTTAATATACTATGATGTTTAGTGATTATTCTACGTGGTATTGAGCATAATTCTTTCTCGTCCACGTTGCATGGTTCTTAGTTTGAGGGTGAATATTTTGGTTTGGTTAGCTTCCATGTTCAAGCTACATCGGCGACTATTGAGAGGATGCATTGAAAAATTTATGAAATAATCAAAATACTTTAATTTCACTACTTCTGAAAACATCTATCCCCTGATATTCTGAAATCAGTGGACTGGTAAAGAAAAAACAAAAAAAAACGTTTTTTGTGTGTTTTAAACATAATGGATTTTTCTTGTCCGATGACCACACACGCTCAGGAAATAACTTGTGTTCTCAACAGCCTCTGTTCGGTCACTATGAACAATGGATTTTCCAACAAGGGCATATACCAAGATGATGCATGTACAGACCATGAGATCATGTGGTGTTCAATCGTCAGAATCCCCATCTGAGCCTTGTTGATGTATTCAACAGAGAAACAGAGACCAATACGTTCTGGCATCAGTTTGACCATTGCATCTGTTGGAAGGACGTCGAAGAAGGCATCAAACCGTCTTGAGAGGTCTCCACTTCCAGGTCCGGAGTCATAGCTATCCTCCCAAAGCTAGAGAGCCCAATTGGCCACAATATTTTACTAATAGCTAGGGAGGAGAATGCACTGAATCGTGCCTCTTCAAAAAGCATTAATGCGAAGTGAAGATAAACCACCTCGACTGGAGTTTGAACTTGGGTTGCTGATTTCATTGCCCCAGCCCAAGATTTGATTACCACAAACATTTAATCGTAGATTATGTTATGATAATGTCAAAATTCACTCTACTCCATCGATAAGCGATTAATTCGCCAATAACTTTTTCAAAATCATGTCATAAGATTAGCCAAATTGCGAAAGAATTTTGTTGAAATGAATAATTCAGTCTTTTTATTTTCCTTAGCTGGACAGTTAAAATAAGAAATGTCAACTTATTCTTCCATAATTCCTCACTTGAAAATTGTTCATCAAACAATTTCATGTGTCCTTCATAGTTCAGCAGGTGCCAAACTTCCATTTTACTGATAACTGATTGTTTTTTAAGTCTGTTGTGGCTAATTTCAAAAGATGTAATTTTTTACTCTTTTCGCTAGTTTAAAACATTATCAGTAGCATTCAATAAAAACTGTAGGAATAGAATTCTTCGATTTTCACGCTGGTCTTTTGGGCTTATTGGCTGGTCTGATATGTATGTATGTGCACGCAGCACCAGTCGAGGTACAGGGCTGAAAATTCAAACAATTACTTTTCATTATGTATTGGTCTTTTTCCCCAAAAAATAATACCCAACATAGCATGCTGTCAAAGGACATTAGTCACGTGACCTATTGAGTGACTTATATGATTCTGTTCGTTTTCAACCCAATCCAGTTGTCAATTTTGAGACCATCTAAAACAATTTCTAAAAGAATATGAATCGACCTCAGGAGTTGACCCTTAAATAATAAGAATCGACGATAATAAACAGTTACCAATGCAACACTGTCAATGCATTCCAGCATCATTTTTATTATTTTAGATGAAAGCTGCAAAAAACGGAAAAGAGACAATGCAATACAACTGGCAAAGAGAAGGGGAAACAACTCTTCACGTCTATTTCCAAAGTCATACACCTGTTGTGAAATGGACATCTGCTGTCAACTTGAGATACACCTATATCGTGTACCCCGTGACATTCCGTGCCTGGATCCTTACTTTGAGACGTGAAGCCATTGTTAGTTTTTATCCTGTATGTTTTTGACGATTCCGGGTGTGAAACAAAGATTCGGCTGCAGGGTGGGGGGCATGCAAAGCGAATCATCCATAGACATAAAAAAAACGTCTTTCTTTCCTAGAAACGCCTTCCTTTTTATTCCTTTCATCTCACAAAATACATCTGGGGTCGCTTATGTTTGACAAAGACGCGAGAAAGCTTGGAAAATTACCTGCAAGTCTCAATTTAATCCTCCTGAGGAGAAATACCATTCCCAAACTTTAGGCCTACTACTACATGATTAATGATTTTTAGACTTTTCTCAATGCTCTGACTTCGTTGCTTTCTTCTCATCTGATTGGCTGAGTCACTAGGTTATTAGCTCCCTTTTCCCCTCGTCGACGGGCACCCATGAGCTGCTACATTCTGAATAGCACGGAATTTTGGTAGCACGCAATCTCTCGACTACCTGACTGCATCTGGCAAGCTGAAATTATTGATATCTTTGTGCATGAGCTGTAAAATCTGAATAGGATGAAATTTTCAGGCTGGGCTTCTTAGCTGCTTGAAAACGATATCTTAAAGGTTCCTGTTTAACCTTCCCGAACCCTGCTGGTTTCCTCTGATCACTTCCTTAACATTCCAGGATCGAGGGTTTTCATGCAAATGCTGGCCAGTGGCTACACACATGGATTTCCAAGCGGATCAAATCTCACCACTTCCATAAAAGCTCATACACTCGCATATCTATGCAAACAGGTAGATAAATTGCAAAAACATCTTTCGAGCATGTAAAAACAACTTTGTAATTACTTGTCTGTTCGCACATATTACTATATTCATTCCTCTATGTTTAAACAGTGAAATATATAAGTTTGTGTCATGAACAAAAAGCAAACTGTTTAAGATTCTATTGTGAAGTCCATTCTAAATGTTTTCCGACTTTGGATTATCCCAGAATTAATGATGACTTTTGATTCATTGAGTATCGAAGCACAAATCAACCCCAGTTGACACAAGCTAATTATCTAACATTAAAATAAATATATAAAATATAATCTTGAGATTTGGCTTGAATAAGAAAAGGGATTTCAAAGTACTGTCTATTTTTTAGAGCGTTTGATATTCTCAAAAAACGTTTTTTGCTAATTTGCAAATAATTCAGATAATATCTATTTTTGAAAGATTTATCACTAACAACTCAATCTATTCTATTGAGAACGTGCAAAGGCATATATTGCTACAAAGATTGTCCTGATATGCGAATTCTATACGTTCCCCCAAAACATACTGCAGCAGCTTGTCACGCATACACTTAGTCTTCCCCGACTCCTTCCTTGGGCTGGTCATTGCTGCTGCTCTATTCCTTCTTTCTTTCAACCCCTTAACCCCCTTTTCTGCAGGTGTAGCAACTTGACTTCATGTTATCGTACCCAATTTGAAGCATACCAAGAAGGATATTGAAAATTGTGCACACATGTTTTTCTTGTCCTAGGTATAGATTTAATCGTTGCCTTCTGTGAACATTCATCATTTTGTCTCAATTTATTTTGTCGTTTTTATTTGCCTTCATCTCTGTAATAAACCTGTCGACTATACGCCGGTCTTCAGTGTAATTAATGAAGAAAAAAGCAACTATTTTGTGAGCTTTCATAGACATATTGGCGCATGAGAAGGAAGCTGCTACATCGATTGTAGAAGCTGGAACGTTAACGGTCGATATCAAGAGTAACTACAAACAACATCCCGATAAACTGCAAGACGATCCAACTGAACATACAAAGGAATACGCCTCTAATTTAACCAAGAAATATGACATGATCCAGTGATCTGTGCACTCAGACCCATTTATACAGAGTGTCAAAACATACGTATATTAGGTCTATAAGATTCTATATCTGTGTCTCAATTTCAAGTATTTTGTCAAAAGAGTCTTCCAACCTCCGACATTTATGGCTCCTTTGATATGGCATGAATCTCATGTTCTTCTCCTTGCACAAGACGCTGAAAGAGGCCGAAAATCCCGAACGTAAAATGACGATACCCACCTTGAGAGCTTCTCACTCAAACAGTATGCTAGATACAATACTCGTATCATTCGTAATATATTGGATTCTGTGTATGCAATTACCTTATGTAATACTGTCATATGAGTGTCTGAATGACCGTTCAAAATGTACTCGATTTTTCGGTGTCCTCAAAATGGCCAATTTTCATGTCCTCATTTTATCATGTGGGCACTTTACCACCATTTTCATATTTCTAAATGTTTTCATGTACTTTTAAGTATTTGCGAATGTTTGAGAATGAAAAAGTTTGATGCTCATGATGATGATGATGATGATGATGATGATGAGTTTCCTTCCGGAGAAATGATTTTCAATGTACATGGGGGATGCTGAAAAGTTTTTGACTCGAGAAATGATTTCACTTCTCGACCAGACCCACTTCCCAAAATCAGGGCACGCTGTCAATGTAGCTAGAAAGAATGATCTTCTATAGTGTAAAGTGCCAATTTGCAGGATATTTGTGTTTTGTTTTCTTTTGATTTTTGTTTTCCTTTAATTCCTTGGTCGTTAGATTTTTTGGTTGTACAGAAAAGTTTTCAATAACCAGAGCATGATAAACAAGTTTTAAAGAATTATAACTCCAGAATGAAGTTCAGCAGCGAGACCAATTTCTTTGCCGAATCATCTCCATTTTTTCTTGCTATTCTATAATTATCATCGATGGATAAGAAAAAATCAAACTGCAATATTCCGTGTCATGCTGGTACATGATGAGAGAAATTGTAAAAATAGCAGGTTTCAAATAAAATGATAATGATCATTGCACTTAAATCAAATATATCTGTTGATTATTTGATAAAAAGGAAATAATGTATTTTAATCATGAAGCTTACACAATGGCTAAAGAGACTGCTACGTGTATTGGAATTCACCTGCTCAGATAAAATGAATGAAAGTCTATGAAAAAGTAAATGATGTTATTGTGAACGAATTAGAGGTCTAAAGCTGTCTATAGTAAGAAAAGCCCAAATGAGTGTAAATAGACAGAGAACCCTTTAGTAACTGTCACTTGGTGTGTAGAAACCAAGTTTCATCATCAGCCTTTTAGCGTCTGTCGGCGGATATAGACCTCCCCAAGGATCTCTATCATAGAAGACTCTTATATCTTTTCTAATAAACTGTGCTGTTTTGAGGTCTCTCCACGTGATGATGGGCACGATTCTCAAACGTGCACCTTGCATGGTTTTCAGTTTGTGGTTCAATTTTTTTGGTTAGGTTCCATTTTCAAGCCTTATAGGCGACTACCAGTAGGATGAATTAGTTATAGACCTTTCTTTACAGACTGAAGAGATTTTTCTTGTTCTCAAAAGTTGAACTTGCTCCACTGATAGTTTGTTATCCTAGGGTGATTATTTGGCTGTCAAAGAGATCTTTGTAATGTTAGACACGAACAGGAAATATCATCAGATCAAGTGAAAACATTATTTACCAATATGAAGCTGTTAGCACGATATCTTGCAAGATGGTTCCTCTTGCACAAGCATTAAGTGGGATAATGATTCAAGATTCAGAGGTGCTGATAAAAGATTTGAGAGCAATGATGGTGCAGTACCGGCTGACGAGATATACAACGGATTTGCTGTCACATAAAACATATCGGTCAATCCACAGTTAGTATTAGAACATCCACAACTAAAACTAAAAAAAACACAGCAACACTCATTTGAGCAATTCCAGTCCCCCTGTTGGGAGGTGAGCAGCTGAACGCCTGCTTTTAAAACTAGAAAAAAACTGCAACACTCAATCAGATCAAGCCTTTTCTCTGCGCTTTGTGGTAAGCATTTCCACTCCGTACCTATAACCATTTTTACTAATCAAGTGTTTTTTGCGTTAAATCTAGTGCATTTCTCGTTTGTGTTGTGATAGAAAGTGCTTAAAGATTTTTTGCGTGATTTTGACTATTTTTAGCATTTTTCTGGTATGTTTTTTGGCCATTTGGGACTTTCTCTGGCAAAATTTCCCGACCGAACGACTAGGTAAGTGGGCTATTCATTTTTCTCTCTTTGCTCGCATACGCACAGGTGTGCACTTGTGTGTGTCAGTGAGTGTGTCCGGGCGCTACTGGTCACATTTTGAGGGCTACAACCTTGAAAATTTGCATCACCACTAGTCACTATACAACAACACTTTTTTTCTTGTCTTTTGTCATTTTGTCATTTTAGACCAACAATGCTCAAATCATGTGCTGGTTTTATTTTAGATAATTTGTATGCGTACGAGATACGGATATTTCCATAGTTCTCGCTTCATAAATCAATAACATAATAATTGTAATTCATATGTTCGTCTAAAATAGAAATCAAGTTTGCCTATTGTAATACGATCTTCATTAAATAATAAAGATGAAAAATGTCTTATGTGACACTCTAGATCAAAAAGGTTGCTCATGCCTGACCCAAGTGAGCAACAATATTGACCTCCTGATATATATATAAGTTTCAATGACTTTGATAAATGGTGTTCGAAGATAATTGAAACACAACATCCGAACAGATCTCTGCCCATTGCGTATGAATATATTGCAGGAGGAGTTTACAGAAGACCTCCAATAAATAAATTGAATTCCATTTCAGCGGAAAAACGCAAAAATTATTGAATTTACTGTAATCTAGATGATTTTGTTGAAGAGATACCGGAAGCGGCTCTTCTCAACATGCTTTTGAACACGTTCTGATAAGGCTATATTTGAAAATAAACAGGTTTTAAATCGAATTTTGTTAAGATTGAATTCCTGTATCCGATATGTGTGTGTTGTGGTATCCATGCATAGGTTTGCTTTAAATACTACTCATCCTTGCAATTGTTTACACAAATAAAACCTAGAAGACTCTCTCTCTCTCTCTCTCTCTCTCTCTCTCTCTCTCTCTCTCTCTCTCTCTCTCTCATGAGCGAACACTTGTACAAGCACAAGCACATACATACACATATATCGGGAAACCTCTCTCTCTCTTCCTTTCTCTCTCTCTCTCTCTCTCTCTCTCTCTTTCTCTCTCACACACACAAATACACACACACACTTTCAGTCTATCTGTCTTTCTCTCTATTTCATGAACACGCACTTGTGTAAGCACACATATAAATACATATTGTTTCTGCTCGTAATATCTTGGGGGAATTAAGCAGAAGAATATTTTTTGAGTAAGATCACGCTTCCCTCCCAGTACATGTATTTTTTTTAACGTATGTTATTCATCTCCAATAAAGATGTTTGATTTGAGAGGGGGGAGTCCTCATCCCACTCCCCCCACCTCTTCTTCCTCTCATCTTCTTCTTCTTCTTCTTAAGAAATGGATATATGATCCGATAGAATCCTTGTTTTCTGTAATTGTTTATTCTATTCATATTATCTAGGCCAAATGATACATTCACTCGATATCATTTCAGATAGTCTAAATATAATATAACGTAATTTATAATCATGTATGTGTATATTTGAAAACATTCAAGTCCATTGTCTCACTAGACGGCGTTATAAGAATAAATTTACAATTATTCAAGTGTCCATTTCAGCGGTGAGAGAACGCGACTTTCAATCTAATTCTCTAACAACATTTGCTGTAATTATCTGATCACTTGAGAAGTCTGGAATATTACCAACGACAGTTAATTAACCGGGGCTGAACATGTTTTTCTTGTCAAACTCCCACTGTGTTAACTGTTTCTCAACCTAATAACAATGACAAGTTCAGGCTCTCGGTTAAAACTGAAAAGAGAAAGGATCCAAACAATGCATAGAGAATAAACGAAAGAAAGAAATAAAATGATGAAGATGGAGAAGGAAAGGAGAAAAAAAAGAGAAAAAAGAACGAGAGAGAAAGAATAGAGAGAAATAAAGAGATGAAAAATGAAAAGCTATTAACACTAGATTGGTTCATCTGTTGTCGCTATACAGATTCTTTTAATTAGAGTTTATTACTTATCCTGTATCCTCAATTTCAATCTTAGTGTTTTTATCTCCAATATGGTTGTTGCACATGATCTTCGTCTTGCTGAAGTTCATGTGTAGGCCAACATTCTTGCTCTCTTCATTTAGTTCATCTATCATTAGTTGGAGGCCGTGTAGGTTCTCTGCGAAAAGGGCAATGTCGTCTACGAATCTGAGGTTGCTCAGATACTCGCCGTCTATTTTAATTCCTTTACTCTCCCTACTCTCTAGCCTTCTGAAGATCATCTCGAGGCAGGCTGTGAAGAGTTTAGGTGAGCTGGTATCACCTTGTCTTACTCCTTTCTGGAGCTGGAAGGGGTCCGAGTCTTTATGTAGCCTGATAAATGAGCTGCCGTGATTGTATATATGTTTCAACACTTCAACATATACTGGATCTACACCTTGCCGACTGATGGCCTCCATGACCTAAGGGATTTCTACTGAGTCGAACGCCTTTTTGAAGTCGATAAATGCTACGGCAAGTGGTAGTTTATAATCTGCTGCTTTTTCTTTCAGTTGATTTATCGAGTGCAGTTAGTCCATGGTCGAGTAGCTTTTCCTAAAGCCAGCCTGTTCACAAGGCTGGTTTTCATCAAGTGTTTTTGTGATTCGGTTGGTGATGATCTTTGTGAAAAGTTTGTATACACAGTTGAGTAGGCTTATAGGCCTATAATTGTTGAGGTCTTTCGGGTTTCCTTTTTTTATATAAAAGCATTATGATAGCAGTGTTCCAATCGTCTGGGACTTCACTGTGTTTTAGAGACAAGTTGAAGAGGACGGCCAGTTTCCTAGTGATGATTTTACCTGCTTTCGGAGTAGGTCCATGGTGATGTTGTCTGGTCCAGAGGCAGTTCCTTTCTTCGTCTGTTTAATGGCTTCTTTCACCTCCCACGGGATTACTTTTGGGAAGTCCTTGAGTTGATTGCTCATATCTTGTGTAACTTGCTCATTGTTTTAAAGTAGACCACTATATCTACCTAGGGCAACGAATCTCCATGAGACCCTCAAAAGAAGAAGAAATCAAGCGAAGAATCACACTAGGATGGCAAGCCTTTGGCAGAGCTAGCTCAACCTTCAAAAATAATAAGATCCCATTAATCCTAAAGAGAAGGGTGTATAACCAATGCATCCTCCCAATAGTCACTTATGGAGCTGAAACATGGAACTTAACCAAGAGACAGACCCGTAAGCTGAGAACCATGCAACGTGCACATGAAAGAATAATGCTGGGCCTCACATGGAGAGACCACAAAACAGCACAATACATCCGGGAAAAGACAAGAGTTAGAGACATCATAGAATCCATAAAAAATCTCAAATGGCGGTGGGCTGGCCATGTTGCAAGAATGGCAGACAGTCGATGGACGTCACGACTCATAACATGGATTTCCCGAGACCACATGCGCAACCGAGGCCAGCAAAATGTTAGATGGAGAGACGAGCTAGACAAGTTCAGGGAGTACTGGCTCCGTGACGCCCATGATAGAGAAGTGTGGCAAATCCTGGGGAAGGTCTAGGTCCAACGACGGACGCTAAAAGACTGATGATGATGATGATGATGATGATGATGATGATGATGATGATGACTTATCCCGTCTTTTTTTTTTATAATTCTTTTTCTTTATCTTTTTTCTCTTTTGTCTCCGTTCAAGCTATCCATAGTACAAACTTGAAATTTTATACACACTTCCCCATTGAGTAAGGAGGGGTTTTGTTTTGTTTTTGTTTCTTTTTTCACAAAACAGAAACAGTATAGCAAAATGATATTCATAATGTGTACACAACATTGGGTTATGGTGCATAAAAACATGCAACAGTTTATTAGAACGTTAAGCAGGACAGTGCACACCATTAAAACAGTTCAGTAGGGATGAAAGTGTCCGTTCTAGCCGATTGTCCGAGTTAACCGATGTTGAGGGTTACTAATCTATATGTTTACGAAGTTTGAAACTATAAACACTGTACAATGAACTTTACATTTGAATTAAAACGACGTTAATTAGTTCAGTTCTAATTGATTAGAATTTGACTCCTCTAGAAATCCATTAACCATTATAGGTTTGTTTACTCCCAAATGTGGAGAAGTGATTGTTGTATTGATTTTCAAGCGGTCAAATTACGACACCGACGTGCAAACACTTTCAAAAGTCAACATCCTTTCTTCTATAGCCTACTAATGTAGCGGACACTTCCATAAGTTGAAACTGTCCTCAATAGCCGACTAATGTAATCAACACTTCATGAAACGAACATTCTGTGCTCTATAGCCAACTAATAGAGCAGACACGTCAAGAAGCCAACACTGTCCTCTATAGCCGACTAATGTAGTAAACACTTCATAAAACAAACATTCTGTGCTCCATAGCCAACTAATAGAGCAGACACGTCAAGAAGCCAACACCGTCCTCTATAGCCGAATAATGTAATAAACACTTCACAAAAAAATCATTCTATGCTCTATAGCCAACTAATAGAGTAGACATGTCAAGAAGCCAACACTGTCCTCTATAGCCGACTTATGTAGTAAACACTTCATGAAACAAACATTCTGTGCTCTATAGCCAACTAATGAATTGTACACTCTGATTTTGTCTGTTATATTCGTTATTCTGCTTAACAGGGTCTGTTTCAACAAAGGCACACTAAAGTTAAAAACTAAGACCGACATGCTTACTTTTATAAAAGAACTAAAATTTTTTAGAGACCCAAGTGCTAGAATCTGAATAGGCAGAATATATAGATTATACTTGAAGCTCCAAACATATGCATCTGGTCTATTCTACTGGGTAACGCCGATCGTTTTCGTTGTCATTTTCCAAGAACCAGAGAGTGGCAGTTCAACAAATGGGTTCGATCATCCCTTGCATGCCTTCACCGGTGTCAAATATTCGTTTCCACGCACGCACATCCCGACAAACACACACACACACACACACTCTTCCGTGCTGAATTTGTAGATATTGATCTTATCCACGTATGCATACGTATTGAAATTAAAAGACACACCTGCACGCATTTGTAGGTCATACACCATACAGGTGCACTATAATTTGCTAGAATTCCATACAATAGCATCCATTTAATAACGGTTATTATCAAAAAGCATGCCTATAAATATTTCCATACTGAACTTGACTTTTGCGGATCTTTATGACAGAACTGTGACCGGTGGAAGGTATTGGATGGGTAACTAATGGATATGTAAAATCTATAATACATTCAGAAATACAGAATCACATGCTGTGCAAAAACTCTCAATCTTCCAAATCACAAGTATACATATATTTACACGAAATAGACTAAAACGTGTTTTTGACTCGCGTCAATGGAATAAATCATTTTAAATCCCTCTCTCGATATATATATATATATATATGTATGTATATATATATATATATATGTGTGTGTACACACACACACACACATATATATATATATATATGTATACACACACACACACATATATATGTGTGTGTGTGTGTGTGTGTGTATGTGTGTGTGTTATGGCAAATCCTTAAAAAGATCAAAATAAGGCTATATATTTTTTAAATCATAACTTAAGGAGTGTTGATCAATAAAACTTGATAGCCATGTAAATATAACTGCCCTGTTTTTAAATCCCCGAAACATAGTAAGCAACTGATGGTCTCAACAGGAAAACTCATACATAGCACCATAATATCTAATTCTGTGTAAAATGTAAACCTCATTGAAAAACTTACATAATTGCAGATATTTGGAGATATTGGAAATAGCAATAGTTAGTCATCTTATTAGGGAATGTTTGAAATAGAAAATTGAAAAATTCATCAGATTATAGGTGAGCCTATGGGAATTGATCCTGTCCCCTCCTGGGCAATTTTTTATTTAAATAAATACGATTATATATATTCATGTCATCTCTAGTGAGAATTTATATAACATGAGGTCGTTCATTTTTAGATTGTACCCGTTTCATTGATGACTTATGTTCTCTTAATCATGGAGGAGATTTCGGAAAATTGTATAGTAATATATACGCTAAAGATTTTTAATTAAATTGTGAACACAAAAGAATTCAAGCAACGTTCCTAGAATTGAATATTAAAATCGAGGATGGAGTGTTTATCTAAAAATTATTTGATTTCTGAGTTTCCTATTCCGTTTAGTGAGAATGCCTTTTAGAACAAATATTATACCAGCTCATATATTTTACGGAACAATATCGTCGAAATATTTGAGAATCACTAGGGCAACTCAAAGATTTATTGATTTTATCTTCATTGTAAGAATGGTCAATCAAGGCGGTGAAATTAGCAAGATTTTAAACGATTTGATAAAGTCATTATTAAACATCTTGATCCCTTTAATACTTATCAGCTTGACCATAGTGAAATGATGACGAAAATTAAAGAATATATTTACAAGAGTATAAAAATAGAATTAATGAATAGTATGTTAGAATACATCAATTTGTATAAATGTTAGGGAAAGTAAGTTACCAGTAGAGATGGATCCAGTTTTTGTCAAATCAAAAGATCATTGTATTGACTGGATCCAAGAAAAAGGGAAACATTTGGCTCTGGTCCATTTATCTGACTGATAGATAGTTGGGCGGGTTGGTAGATCGAACATGGGATGCCACGTAACAAATTCTCTAAATATATGAATGGAATCGCCTATTGAGGTGTTACTACTCGCTAGAATGTGATTTCGTTTTGTTTAAACCATGTATATAAGGAAAGTTCACTTGATAATTAAAAATGTTTTAAAAAAACAATTGATGGAAGCTTGATGATATACGACGTAGAAAAAATAAATAAGGTTAGTGGAAAAGTTGTCAAATTCTTCAGTTGAATATCTTGGTAGAGAATCAGCTCGAAGAAATTTTCCTGTGTAATTAGTATTCTCAAAGATGATATCATAAGTTGGTTTGAATGCAGTCTGAGATTAAAACTGATACAACAGATTTGATACTCACATGGGTGAACATTCAACAGATATGACACGAACAGCGAGTCACGTCTGTTGTTATACTTACTAATTCCTCATGGTTAAACGCTTTTGAGGGGGTAACCAACGTAAGTGAGCCCTGTTTCAAAAAATGATTTATGATATAAAATAATAGCAATATACAATACACGTAATACCCTATATACAATGACAGACTACATGCATTACATGATCTATATAGTTTGGAAGGGAGGTGGTGTTTGATCAACACTGTTGGTACGCCATGTTAATGTAACTTTTTTTAATTCCTGAAATAGTTACATGGTAAACAACTGATGATCCCAACAATATGTATACACTGTACAATGATAACAAAGAATACGTTAAGCAAGGGGAAAGCACTGGAGAAAATTACCTAAATTGCAATGACAGATATCGGGAAAAAAAAATTTTAAAAACAATTTTGATGCTTAGTGTTTAATACTGTAAAGCTTTCTAAACTCTCTCTCTCTCTCTCCCTCTCTCTCAATGTATATACATGTGTGTGTGTATATATATGTATACATATATATATATATATATATATATATATATATATATATATATATATATGAATCATGAATTGCGGTATACCACATAGAAATCTACTTGAAATGATCCCGCATCGTCACACATTTAATACATCACTCAATTCAAACACCGTGAATAGAGTAAAAAATTAAAGAAAATAGGGTAGTTGCATGGATCAAACCGGCTGACGATAGGCTTACCACTCTAACATAGCGATGCTCTTACCATTGAGCCAAACAACCACCGTAAATGCAAAGCCTCACAAAACTGTATCAGATCATAAATATATATATATATATATATATATATATATATATATATTCTTAATACGTAACTGTCACCTTGGAAGAAGCATGTAGACCGAGAATGAGATTTGGAAAGCAGTTATATATATATATATATATATATATATATATATATATATATATATATATATATATATATTATATATATAATTAAATAATTATGTCATCCACAGACAGTTGTTTCGTTGTATAACAACTCTCCAGTATGGCTATAGACTATACATTATCCCATCCGCTTCCACGAGGTAGGATTGAAACCTTCGCTTCAGACCCAGAGGCTGGCATCTTTTCTCTGCCCCGCGCAGAACTGGACTGTCAGTAACGTTGATTTATGCGATATTTTTATTCACACGTAATTCCTCACCCACCAGAGTGCTCTATTCCTAAGTTTTGCAAAAAAATAAACAGTTGCAAAAAAGGCATTATAGTAGAACAGTTGAAGGTATTGACATTCACGATGCATAGTTTTGTAGCGAGAAACTCCAAGGTTCTACCCCATAAGGTGTGTCTGGTAACGCTGACACCAGGTTGAAAGTTTGTTTTTTTCTAAAAAGCACTGTTAAAAATTTTCAAAAGAATGAAGAACTTATCTGTAAATGTTTAGAGGAGTTCTCATTATTCAATGCGAATCATGTGCCTGGTAATGCTGCTAGAAAGTTTTAGAGGATTTTTTTTTAATAATTTCCAGAAATTAAAAAACGTTTTTAGAAGATGTGTAAAGTACTCATGCGAACTCGATAAATTTTTGACCAAATTTTATATACAATTATTTTCAATAACAGATAACTCTTTTTAGCTGAAGTCCTTACACGCAAATGATTTAACTTTGAATCGAACATATCTCATTTTTTGTTTGGAAAAAACAAGGAATTTAGAACAACAATAACCTTGAATCATCTTCCCTCTCCTCTGTAAAGCTTAATATTCGGAAAATTCTTCAATTTTTTTCCATTTGACGTTTGACAACGAGGAAAGAAAACCGTCGCTCGAGATTTGGGACGGACATAAATACGATCTATTTTACTTACTTTCGAGTATATTCAAATCGACCGAAAACCTAGGAGTAGTCTTTCCTCTTTTCTACCCAAATAAAATTAAATTGCATTGATTCACTATTTCAACGTCAGTCTCATCGATTGCATTCAATTCCAGAATCACAAAACCGTCCACTTTTATTTTGACAACGAATTAAACCGTGTAGAGACGAGCTTGCTTCATTTCAGCAGAGTCTATATTTACTGTTACTTCTGTACACGTGACGTTATATTTACATTTGATATCCTCATGGAAGTATCTTAAACCTAATTCTGACAACTCTTTGTTTGCATTACATCCGGTGTATCGACAAGGAGAACAACAAAGAAAAAGACTGATGTAAAGTTGCTGAGAGAATTTTTAAAAAAACTCTGAAAAAGGGATACTGAGTGGTTTTCTCGAGCTTTTGCTACGTTTCTGGTCATAAGTCTACGCTTACAATATGAGACGTTAAATCACGAACGTCTGTCTTCAAATCTCGCCACTTTTTTTATTTCGAGAATTAATTTGGAAAATAATCATATGACGTTGTGTGAGGTGAAAAAAGAAAAATATTTGTCCTTCTTCGCCCACTCTCTCTATCCTTCATTTTTTATGAACGCTATTTATCTATTCAACACTTTTTGGCATTCTTAGAAGAGTCGACATTCGTTGGAGTTGAAAATCACTTTCAATCTTTTTCTGTGATAAGACTTTCATATGATTACGTCGTCATTTAATCGAAACATGTTCTCATTTTTATTCTGATCTTGCATGATTTGATTACTAATATACACCTTTCTCACTCACGCCCATGACAAACTACTCCCTTCTTCTCTTGCAAAGCAAACAGAAGACCATTGCATACACCACTTTCTTTTCACTTCTGCACCCTAGCATGTAAACGTGAAAGTTTCCACTTTGTCAGATTACCACCATCATACACAAATCTGTGTGTGTGTGTGTGTGTGTGTGTGTGTGTGTGTGTGTGTGTGTGTGTCATGGATCAAAGTGTGATACGAAAAAGTCATGGAGTTTTGTGCCAGATTCTTGTAAAGTTTAACCAAAGTTTGTGATTTGTCCTAATGTCTGGTATGCTAGTAAACGACAAAGAATTTCTACAATTTCATCAGCAATACCATAAAACAGGTTACCAAATAGGAACCAGAACGTGACCAACGACTTTTGGCAGAATGTCGTTAGGGGTGATCTATTTTTTAAAAATTGTGGAAAGGGGAGATCAATGAATAAGTTATTTTCCCGCCTTTGTTGGATCACTGAAAAGTTCAAATTTCCAAAAAAAAAGCTTTGTTGGGAGAATTACACCTTGAAAGTGTTCAAATATTCCTGTCAAATAATCTCATCATCTAATTCGTAACTGATAGACAACACTAATGAAGTAAACAGGTCTGGTTAGTCACTTGGTTGAAACTTTTGGGGGTGATCAATAGGAAAAAAATGGTGATCAATGAATAAGTTATGTCTCTCACTTTTTGTGATCACTAAAAAAATGTGAATATTCCAAACAAACAGTTGGACCAATATAGCAAAAATATACGTCGGAAATTGAACCATCTCAACTAAGACTTTTTATGGGGATTTTCGAAAAAAAAAAGTTTTTCATTGATACGACCAGGATTGAATGCTTAAATTTTCAGCCGTTTAGCTCCATTGGTTTGTACGTGTACCACACACACACACACATATATGTATATATATATATATATATATATATATATATATATATATATATATATATATATATATATATATATATATATATATACCCAGCTGGACCAACTTAAAACTGGAGAATCTTATTTCGACAGTTTGAGGGACAGTTTCTCCTGGTGGTTCCTAATCAGTAAAAGGTTGATCAATATCGATGCAGGAACATCATTAAATCTTTAGCTTAATGACGAAAAATATATTTTACACAGCATTCCTTTTTCAATATAACCCCCTTCCTTAAACTAATACAGTTAATATCTGTGCAGGCAAAAGACTTATTGATCCATCCTCGTAATTCTTGGGTTTTAGATACTTTCAAAAATCTCAGTTAATGGCAATCGATTATTGATCGATGTACATCCTGTACGTGAATTGATTTTTAAAATTTTGCAAGGTCAGTTGGAGAACGCCCGATTTACATTGTTCTTGAATAGCTGGTAACAATAAGATAACCCTGGGCTTAAAGTCAAATTTGATATTTTTTTAAGTCATCTTTAGGTGATGTTACCCATCCTTACTCAATATGAAGTGACCAAATATCACAAACATTATAATACAAATATAAATAATAACTATAATTTTAGATCTGGGATAGAAAATAAATCGATAAGATAATTTACGATCTTATCGGTTGAAATATATTGAAGAATATAGGAAGATCAAAGGCATGAAATTTCCCAGTGAATGTTTCTCTCTACTTATTTGTCAAATTTCATACAATTTTAAAACTTGAATCAAGGTGTATTTCAAAGTCGAATACGTATTTCTAATGTAAATTGTTTACTGAGATACCCATGGTGGCGTTTTCATTTCGTGACTAAAACTTGCAACTCATTTGATAAGAAGTAATAGTCTGTTTTGTTTTTATTTTAGCTGGTGTCCTCAATTCAAACTGCATTTCAATCCGTGAAACCGACGTCAGGGGGAAATCGTGTACTTAAAAGCATCATACACATGAATTGTTTGACTTCGCGAAGAAATAATTTTAGAAGAGTTTTCAACGACAGTAAGACCATTGGCGACAGGCCTGTGTACAGAATAACCCTCTGGCGCTAGCAATGAAGTGTCATGATGAAGTGTGACTTACCCAGGAGCGACTTCACCCTTCAAACCAAGGATGTGTATGCTATTGTTCACTAAGGCGGTGCAAATGGATGTAGGAACTCATGGTCGTAAATTTGACGGGAGTGTTCTTCTGGTAGATGTCTGAGCAAGTTAAGGGGGTCTGCTACCCCTTTGCAGGAATATTCCGACGGTAAGACTGACCTGCGGTTAGCCCATAGGACATTGACATTCCGTGGTTGGTAGGAGCGTGACCTGTCTGTAGTTCCACCATTCCATTGAAAGGAGTCAGGACGGAACAGTTTTTTGCAACTTTAGGCATAGATCCCCCGGAAACTTCAACTATCTACGACTTGAACCACAGACCTTGGACATTTCAACAGAAACACATCTGCTATCCAGTTAGAGGCGTGGCCAGATGGTATAGCAGCCTGGACTTATTGAAACAAAGGCCCTAATCACAACCCTGGAGGAAAATTCTGTGTACTTATAAGGTTTCAACTTAGTATCTGTCCAAACCTTTTCTCCCAAAACATACCAAAAGCTAATGATCACCCCCCTCCTTTTGTAGGTAGTAGTTTTCATAAAGTTTCAAAAAGATAACTTCGGTATGTGTATCTGACCTTTTTTTAATTATTTCTGACACATAAACGCCTCTTCTTTCACTCTCACTATCTCTCTCCATGTAGACATTGCATATCAGTCTTTTTCTTACACACATCAGGTTCTCCAAGCAGAAATCTGATTTATATATGTAATATCGATTCAGAAGTGGTCCCCACTGTTATGGTGTTCTTAACTTGACATCGAATTAACGAATGGGGTTAACAAAACTGATTTGTAGTGGAAAAAAGAGGTCGTCATAGATGAATCTCAGCCTACGTTGGAGGAATTTGCAGCTGTTATCAGTGTGATTTAATCTATTTTATATGTGCATATCTAAGTGGTGTCCCTGTGTACCTTTGATGTGTGTGGTTATGTAAGTATATGTATCTAAATGTCCAAGGAAGGAAGTGCAGGAGACTCAAATAGTGTATTGAAGAGATGTTGCAAGTGCGTAAAAAATGTTTCTAAATACCAGGGAGATAATCAACCAACTTTGTACGTATTATCATTTTCCCTTTTGGCTGGTAGTTTGTTTCATAATGAATTTTCTCATGGCCAACTATGACCAATCAACAGTCAACTAGGGCGTACAGGTTATCATCTATGATCAGGGTTCTCTTTAAAAAGGCTATACAAACATAGAAACGCAGTTTGCATAGCCTTTTCTTTAATCCAGATATTTCACTTATGCATATTGCAGGCAGTTTTTGCAAGGCATTTTGACAATGCCTGCTCCAGAGAGGGTCTCCCACATGGTTTTCTGATCATATAGCTAATTGTTGTAAGTGTTCTGCTCACGATATGTATACTTAGTTTGTTTTTTTAATTCCTCTCGAACAGTATGTTACCGAGTTGGTCGGTAGTATGATGCACCTTCCTACAACTTTGTCGTTATTCTCATTGTGTTCTATTCTAGTTTAATGAATTTTGTGCGCTTTCCCCAAAATAGAACTGCACCGGCATTGGCACAATGCAATCTGAAATAACATGAATAACAGTCAACGTAAATGGCGATAATACATACGGAATCGGTTAGAAATTTTATGGGTATTCAGATAAAAATCTTCACACGTACCATTATATATCCCTGCTTATTATCCGCTCTCTGCCTCGGCCAAATCATTGATCCTCCAGATCACAAGCTACGTTGATTGATTCTAACCGCCTGCCTGTAAGACTTTACTTTCCTCTTGTCTTGTTCAACCAGATTCGGTGCCTTCGTACATCAAAAGCCTTTTCCCTCTACAGGGACCACACCCTCGACCAATCGGGAGACTTCTACCCCCAGAAAACTCTGGGAAAGTCTTTTTTCTCTACAAGGGACCACCAGAGACCATCCTATGATCCAAATACTGTTGCCATGAGCTTTTTCAAAACTGCTCTCCCATTTTCTCATTTGGTTTGCCTGTGACTCATATTCAATTCAACTAAGATCTTCAATTTACTGTTGTTATGTATTCTACCCATACTAAGCACACGAATTACAAATGATTCTGCCAACCATTGATACACTGGAAAAAAGTTCAACGTAGACCAATGATAAGAAAAATTACTGTAATTCGTTACACGCAAACGTATCGGTTTATCTCAAGGTCATATTTATCATGTTTAATAAGAGACACATCAATAATTCTAAGCTGACATCGCTTTTCTCAACAAGGTTTTTATCCAATGTGGGCCAAATTGGTAGTTTGTACGGTATAACATTTCTCTTTTGTTTTTGTTTTTTGTTGTTTTTTTTTCTTCTGAAGGGTTATTATGACTGCATTTTGAAATTTTTAGTTGATATTGAAGTCTTTGGTTCGGCACTTTGTGTGAGCAGGATATTTATTTTAAAAGATCTCTGGAAGGTTGCAGTCAACACCTGCACCTTTGCCACACTTCAGATTTGATCGATTACTTATCGAGTTTCCCAGGGAGAATGCCGACGTGCGCTGATCAGCAGTTCAGAGTGGCATCCTTGGAAGTTTGCAATTCAAACCATTGTGCTCTTTGTAAAGAGATCTCGATATACTTTTAATGTTCAGAAGAAACTGCTGTGTTATCAGCAAAAATTCGTTTTCTTTTTGCACGGTTATTTCAGCATTAATTTTGCGTGACGTTGAATATGAGTTTAAGTATATTGCCTGTCTGACGAATCGTATACAAGGTTTTCGAGCAAGATGAGCTGGTTGATTTTTTTTTTCCTTGACAGAAGCGCTCAAATTCTTCAATCGTTTCCATCGGAACATATCTCGATTCGATCTTGAAGAGAAACTGAGAATCTTTTTAAATGTTTCCAAGATGGTAAATTAAATAGGTCATCAAACGGTTAGAGGATCATTAATATAACCGACGTCTTCCAATTGGGATCGTACATTTTTTAGGAAATCTGTTAAAATCCTCTTTTCTTCTTTTTTCTTTTTTTTTAAAGGCAGTCGATCATGGATATCTTCCTAGGCTCTATTCCTCTTTGTAGAAACTGAATTTACAGTTGACAGGCAGTAGGTCCGTATCGCACTCAATATTGCACATAGCTATTGTGTGATTGACGTCTTTTATGAGTCTCTAGTGCACTAGAACATACATTAAGAGATGCTAGAACGTGATTTTAGTCTGTTTTTACCGGATAAAAATTCAAGGATGAGGTGTCCATTGCCATTACATTCTCCAATTCTTTCACTGTTGGAAGATTTATGGCCTGCAGTCATTAGAGTTGGTACCATTGGAACTTTTTAGATAAAAATACAATAGATATTGAAATATTAAAAACGTGTAATTTCTACACAGCCTTACACAAAGTTGAAAAAAATGTCTCCATCAGATGATGAGACTAGGCATGATCACGGGGCCGATGCATCATTACCACTAAGAAGTGTACTCAAAGAAGGGGCATATGAGGCTTGATATTCCTCGAACAGTTACATGGTAAACGACTGGTAATGCCAACAAGACAGAATTTTCACATTGTACCATAATAACAAATTATGCGTGAAACCAGGAGGAAATTACATAAATTACATTGACAGATATTGGGAAATAAGTGACTGAAGTAATTCAAAAAGATTTTTGAAAAAGTTTTTTTTAAATGTTCGGTGTTCAAAGCAGTAAAGCTCTCTAGACATATATATATATATATATATATATATATATATATATATATATATATATATATATATATATATATATATATATATACATATATATATATATATATATATATATATCAAATACTTTCCAGTCAATCATTCATATCTGGATTTTTTAGGCTTCACCGTCCGTTTGTATTGTCTTTCTCAGGACTTTATCATTGCATATCACTTCTGTCTTTATTTTCTTGTCTTACCCCTATTTTTTGCATTCTCTATATCGATCACTTAACATGTTTCGTAGATTCTCCGAAGTTTCTGTTGTCAATCCATTATCATCAGAATACTTCAAATTCGTTCAAATGTGCTTTCAAGGCTTTCGCTAAAAGGTTTTGGTGATATAATATCCCCTTGTCTTACTCCCTTTCTAATCGCTGTCTTTTAATATCTTTATGAAGTCTAATTATTGCAATATCATTTTCATATATATTTTCAATTACTTTTGTATCACTCATTCTCATTCATACCTTGTTTCCCCATTGATAGACACATTGAAAAACGAATTGAATATGCTTAAGAGATAAATTATACAATCAATGACATATGGGTGTGAAACCTGGACATTTACGTAAACATTCGAAATCCATTTAATTCCGGTTGATATGGAAAATGAATTTCCTTCTTTAAAAGTGGCATTCTAACAGAGAATCATGTGCTGAACGCGTATCATAGCAAATTATATGAACGATACTAAAAAAGATTACCAATTCCACCTATTTTATGTATCTCTTTCAGTTTTGTCCTTCGTATATAATGGTACAGTTAATTTACTTCTAGATTTCTAGAAAAGTTTACAAATAGTAATTGGAATTCGATTTATGACTGCCAAAATTGTACCTTCTCCGACAGGAGAGACGTTCTTTCATTAATCTGTAATTCATTTTCTTTTTAGCAAATAACTGAACGCTCAACGTCACGAGTCACGAAATTTTCTGTTCAATTGTTCATTGCATTAAATTATATACTTTCATTACGCATTTTAATACTTTAATCAGATGGACCACTGTTCCTTTTCCTGCTTATTATCTTAATACATTCTTGTGTCCATAATCGATTGGAATGACATCCTTCTCTTTTGTTCGTTCCTTCACTCTTTCAATCCTTCATTCATTTATTCATTCATCCATTTTTCTTCGTGTGTTATATTAATGCTATGGTTAATCCTGTAGCAAAGATTCATCCCCAGACCAAATTTCATTAAGCCACTTTGTTTAAAACTGTCAACCAAAACTGTAATCAAACTGTCATCATATTTTCCTCTCAGTGTTTAGGTTGGTGTGGCTGTCTGGCTTTTTTTCTGGCTACGTATGTATTTTTGTACGTATGTATCACATGTAGAGTCTGCATCAATGGAGTAAGAGGGCTGAAATTTAAACATTTTCTCCTCATTATGTATCGAAAAAAAACGTGTCCTTTGTATTTTCGACATCCCCCTGGAAATATATCTAAGGTTTCAATTTGCAGTGTAATTTTATGCTTAATTGATCCATATTCGATATCTGCCTGTTTGTTTGTTTTTACAAATTAGGACTGCCCAACAAAATTCGAGAAAAGAAACTTATTCATCGATCACCCTTTTTTTCCAATTTTTTGATTGATCATCCCCGACACAGCAAGCAACCAAAAGGCATTGGTTGCATGACGGTTTTTATTGAGTGACCAACAAGACCGATTTTTATTTCTTTTCATACCCACTGTATAAAATTTGGATTTAGTTTATATCAGACCGTTTTTTTAATTCGTCTTTTCAGGTGTTATCAGGAAAGTTTCTAAATAATAATTCTAACATCAATTCTAACAAAAGTTTCAAAGTTCAGGCATTAATGGATCTAAAATATAGCAAATAAATACTGTTAGACTCGCTTGAAAAAATATTTCTATGTACAAATATGTATTTCCCTACATATATATATATGAGTTTATCTCAGCATGTACGTGTATAAATATACATTTACATATACATCTATATAAATATATATGTATACATTTATCAAAATATATTTGAAGATTGGTTTTTTCCTTAGAGCCACTCAGGTTATGATGCACGCGCGTGAGCGTGCATGTGTATGTGTGTGTGTGTGTGTGTGTGTGTGTATGTGCATGTATATGTGTGTGTATGTGTATGCATGCGAGTGGGCATGTATGTATGTGTGTGTGGGTGCATATATGGGTGTGAAATTCTCTACATTAGCCTCTTTTTATCATCATATGTTCATAACTTTTCTTGCTGACAGATGGAAAAATCACAAATAGTATAACTAGTCAACAAGAACCATAAGTTCAACGATGCATCCAACGTCCACGATAGTAGTAGTAGCCGAAAGAGGAGGAGGAGGAGGAGTCAATTGATTCTCCTACAAGTGAAATATGGTGATATGGAAATATCCTGCAAGTATTATTTCCAATGAAAGTCGTAAATTGTCGTTTTTAGCCGTTTGGGGATTTCATAAAGACCTTGGCTATTCTTTAATGACATCATAAAGAGCTGGTACAAAATCGGAATAGATTATTCCTTCCAATGACGTCACACCTTTTAAAGACATCATACCTCTTCTTTTCCCTCTATTACTGTTGGTTATCATAACTTGAACTATTTGAAAATCGTCTCATAGAGTGGTGTGGTCACATCTAAAAACTAATGCTCTGAGCAATTCGTAAAAATTTTTAAAAGATTTTTTCCGTTGTTGATGATATCTAATCACAATACTTGACATTTATCAAAGTAGACATCAATACATGATAGTTAATCATGATGCTTAATATTCATCAAAACAAATAGAAATATCAAGAAATAAAGTAAAATTTACAAGGATATTTACCCGGCTTATGTCGACATTTCGTACGTAACGCACTCTTCAGGAACTGGCAATATGTTTTGTCCTTATGATTATGTATGTATTAGACCGGAAATGTTTGTGCGTGTGTAAAATGGATTGTGTTGTGGTTGGTATCAAAGACTGAGTGCAATGAGGTTATACTGAAGCTGTGCATTGCTAGGCGCATTGGGAACCTTTCTATTGCTCGGCTGCAGGGAATATGGCACCCCGGGGCAGCACTGATCCATTGCACTTAACGGAATAAGTCGGGCTAATCCTGATGCTTTACTGGCAGAGGTTGCTTTGGTTGCTTAGCAAACCAAAGCTGCGTCGGCTGGAACCATTTTTGGATAGAGGTCTCCTATGTTCCCCACGTAAAGTCTCGACCTTGTGTCACATTTTGCTGTGGTGGGACAGTAAATAAATAGACCATCCACTACCACGAGGTAGGATCGAAACCTTCGCTTCAAACCCAGAGGATGGCATATATATATATATATATATATATATATATATATATATATATATATATATAGAGAGAGAGAGAGAGAGAGAGAGAGAGAGAGAGAGATGGATTATTTCGATATATTGTTTTGTTTTTTTTTTCAGAATCTGCAGGACATAACATATGACCGGTTGCTGACGTGTTCGAAAGGCACGAGATATTTACATTCGCCGGATATATGTCCTTGTAATTATTATTTCTTTCATAAATCAATAGCTATATTTACTCTGTTAAACACTGAGCACTGTGAATAAATATCTACAACGGATAAAATCTGTTTTCATTCGTTTTGTTTGTTTGTTACAAATTGGGAAAATATTTGTATTATGTACTCTGTCTTTCACTCTTTGTCTCTCTTCCTATATATATATATATAAATATATATATATATATGTATATATATATGTGTGTGTGT
This sequence comes from Thysanoteuthis rhombus, assembly GCA_963457665.1. NCBI lineage: Eukaryota > Metazoa > Mollusca > Cephalopoda > Oegopsida > Thysanoteuthidae > Thysanoteuthis > Thysanoteuthis major. The sequence goes on along the minus strand of OY735211.1, from coordinate 4,217,781 downwards.
ATGTGTGTGTGTGTGTATCTATATGAAAAGGCAAGTTACATAAATACATATGCATGTATACGGAGAATATAATTACACTAATATATCCATGAATATGAGTGGAAATCGAATGAAGAATGTCATGATTTATAAAATATTATACAACGATTGTTTTTCCATATATTTTATATCACACACATATATATATATATATATATATATATATATATATATGATTTGGGTAAACTTTGTGATAATACAATCAAAAGTATTGACAAGATTAAAAACAGTAAACCTATTTTATTGTATCCAAATTATAAGTAAAACATTTGCATTCACTAATACAGACAGAGACACACACTTACACATACACACAAACGCGCGCGCTTACACACAAACACACACACACACACACACACATATAGCTTCGAACACTAAATAAACAAAAATCAAAAAGCTTTTTTCCAAAGATTTCGAGTTATTTCAATCTTCAATTTCTCAATATCGGTTGATGTAATTTATGCATTTTTGGTGTTTTTTATATTCACACAGAGTCAGATATTATGCTATTATTTGTGAATTATTTTTCTTGGAATCGTCAGTTGTTTACCATGTAACCGATTCGGGGATTTAAAAACAAAAGAATCATGTCAATTTGGCCCCCAATAGTGTTGATGATGATGATGATCATCATCATCATCATCATCATCATCATCCCTGTAGCATCTGTCGTTGGACATGCACCTTGCCCAAGATTCGCCAGACTTATCTATCATGGGCGTTGCAAAGCAAGTACTTTCTGAATTTGTCCAGCTCGTCAAGCCATCTTACTTTTCGTCGACCACAATTTCGCGTATGAACTCCGGGGTCCATGTGGTGAGTCATGATGTCCATCAATTGTTTGACATTCATTAAACTTTTCCAGCCCATTGCCATTTGAGTTTTCTAATGGTTTCTATGACTTCTGTCTTTCCTCTGATATGCCATGCTTTCATGATCCCTCCATGTGATGATGAGCTTGATTCTGTTATCTGCTTGTGGTATGGTTCTAAGTTTGAGGGTCAATTTATTGGTTAGGTTCCATATCTCTGCTCCATTGGTGACGATTGGGAGGATGCATGGGTTTTTAGGATTACTGGGATTTTTTTTCGTTCTTGAAAGTTGAGCTTTGCCAACTTGGTGTGATTTTTTGCTTGTTTTCTTCCTTTTAGGATTTCATAGAGATTAGTTGCACCAGGTAGATGAAGTGATCTACTTTTCAGCTCTGTATTTTCAATTCTGATCTTTGTGCCTTTGTTCTCAATATGTTTGTTGTACATGACATTGGCTCTGCTGAAGTTCATGTGGAGGACAACTTTCTTGCTTCTTTCATTTATTTCATCTAACATTAGGAGATCATGAAAGTTTTCAGTAAAGAGGACGATGTCGTTAGCAAATCTGAGTTTACTCAAGTATTCCCTGTCTATTCCGATCCCTTTGTGTTTTCAGTCTAGGTTTTGGAAGATCATTTCAAGGTAGTCTACGATGACTTTGGTTGAGCTGGTATCGTTTGGGCTCAAAGTCAACAAATGTTATAGCGAGTGGTATTCTATATTCTGTTGCTTTCTTTTGTAGTTGGTGTCTCAATGGAGATATTCGATGGTTGAATTGCCCTTTCGGAAACCAGCTTGTTCCTGTGGTTGTTTTTTGACTGACGTTTTGGTGATGTGATTGGTGATCTCTTTGGTAGAGAGTTTATAGATGCAGTTGAGTTGGACTCTTTGTCTGCAGTTGTTGAAGTCTTTTGGGTATCCCTTTTTTATAACAGCATTGTGATTACGGTGTTACAGATCTTCTGGGACTGTACTTCGTTTGAGTCGAAAATAATGACTGGTTTCCTATTGATGACTTTTCCAGCTTTTTCGAGTAGGTCAGTAATGATATTATCGGGTCCTGCACCTTTGCTCTCTGTATTAGTTTGATGGCTGTTTCCTGTTCATTTTTCTGTGTTTTTTGCTTGGTAGATTAGAGGTCTTTATAAAATTCTTGGGCACGTACGACAATTCATTAGGTGTCCATTCGCTTCAGGCACACTAGTCATTTGCTTTCTTCCTATACCAAGAGATTTTCCAAAAGTTTTGAACCGCTTTTTATGGTTTGTGTGCTCTTTGCCTTGAACCCATTAGCAACTTCAATTAAGGAAGTTGTTATATTGTTGCTGAGCTCGTTGATATCCTATTCTAGTTCGGTGAGGAGTTCATGTCTGTTTTCCAGTTCTAGCTCGAATGGTCGGATGTTTTTTTCTACACAAGGTGGTTGGTGCGGAATATTTTTCTTGTGTTTTATCTTGGTGTCAATTTGAATTTTGCATCTTATCATTCTGTGGTCACTTTCTACATTGCCTTGATTTAGGAGCAGAATATCTTGGACAGAATCGTTCTTGAACTCTAAGATGCAGTTTATATTCTTCTTGGTTTCGGGATTTAGGTTCCTCTAAGTTCATTTTTTATACGCTTTCCTTTGGAAGGTGTTCATGGTTTTGAACCCGTTTGCTGTTGCGAAAGTCAACCCTCTCACCCACCCTCTCGTTCCTCGCTGTTGTATGTGTGCGAGTGTGTGTGTGTGTATATGTGAGTGTGTATATATGTGTGTGTGTGTGTGTGTGTGTGTGTGTGATCATCCCCCTATACTGAACTCGTCCACTTTTGGAAAGAAGAGGTGTGCTACGGGCTGCCTTTTCATTGGTTAAAAATTGCATTTTCATTAATTCAATTTAAAAAGCATCAACTGGCATGGAGTTTGTATCCACTATATGAATAATCCATGTATTTCAAAACTAAAAACAATAAGAGATAAATTCAAATCTTTCAAAAAGAAAGAAAAACATACGTGTGAATAATTGAATATTTGTTGTTTGACTTTGGAATTATTCTGAAATAAATATCTCTTCAGTCAGACAGTGACCGAAAAGAAAAACTTATTTTGTTGAATATAGAAGCAGATTAATTCCGACCAACTAAAATCTAAGTATTCCTTGTTTATTGACGCGCACATGTATGTGTGTGTTCTATTTATCTACTGTCCGATACTGCAAAATTTAACACAAGGTCGGGCTTAACCTGGGGAAAATGGGTGATCCCTTCCAAAAATGGCTCAAGCCGACTCGGTTACGGTTTGCTTTGCAACCAAAGCAACCTCTGTCACGAAAGCGTCCACCAGGGGACCTGCTCCTTTAAGTGCAATGGAGCAGAGCTGCTCCGGGGAAACTGACCCCCTGCAGCTGGGCCGAGCAATAATAGGAGAGCTGAAGGACGAGTCCAAATGCTCTCCGATGCGTTTAGCAGTGCGTAGCCTCAGTAAAACATCATTGGCTAACGCATTGCACCGGCACACTCAGTCTTTGACACACACTCCCTCTCCAGCCCATTCGGCAGGCAAGTGTCAGTACCGGCTCCACTTTGATCCTGTAGAACTGGCCAGAAAAAGGGTGGGTGCCTTAACTTGCCCCAACTGAATATATATATATATATATGTGTGTGTGTGTGTGTGTGTGTGTGTGTGTGTGCATGTGTGTGTGTGCGTATGCTTGTGTGTATATATGTATTTATAGTTTTGTACCTTGTACTCACATTGAGTCGAAAACAGTCGTGTGTTCTAAGAGTAATTGACAATGTATACGAAAATGGCACTGCAATAATTATACTTCAAAAAGGCTACTAACATGATAAAGATTGGAGAGGGAGCGAGACAAAATATCTCAAACTTTTTACGGTGAGCCTTGGAAGTATCTGTCGATAAACAGGCTGGAAAACGTGGAAGTAAATCTAAAAGAAGAATGTTTCAACAATTTAAAATGCTGTGATCATAACGTAAAAATTCCAGAGACTCAGCAAAACATGAAATCTTATTAGAAAAGGCCAAAATATATGGTGAAAGATGAAAAGAACAAAGATGAATATGTCCGTGTGAAATCTTACGAACGTAACATGAAACAAACCTTTTTTAAGCACTGTATTTCTTTTCAAATAAAGGTTTTTTCCCGAACATCTTTTCTTCGATATGCATTTTCGATAAGAAAAAAATCTTTCGTGCATGAAGTAAATACCAAGAGCTACAATTTCGATGAATATGAAAATGTGGCAATTACTATAAATAAAAACTACATTTGAATGAATCTTATTTCGAACAGTACAGCATGTGAGTTTGTGCATATTTATACAATGCGCAACCTTTAAAATGAAAGCAACATATAAATCAGAATCAGAAATCAATCAAAAAACATCGACGTAAAATAAATGGAAATACAAACAAATTATATATTTGTATTCACCGATACGCATTTGTGCACAGGTGTTGGTTTGTGTGTCCAGGGACGGGAGAGTTGTGTGAGGCCCTTTGTGGGGCTGTGTGTGAAAGTGTTATCTAATGATATGTATGTACGCAATTCCTGCTAGATGATTTGATTTATTAACGCTCATGTACCAATCATTTTTTTCATGCAAGAAAATACTTCAACAATTTTAAAATGATTTTCAACGTTAATATACATATCTCTCCGAAGATAATATGTTCCTCTTTCACTCAACAGTTAATGAACGAGATACATGTATAGAAAAGAAGAAAAAGGGCAAATTTTTTTCTAAAACTTCACCTTTTTTTCCCCCCTTTTTTGAGTGATTTCTTGGGCGATCATTTTAATCCTTCCTAGAAAATATTACACGTGGGCAAAGTTCTGGAGCACACCTTTTTCTAAAAACTAGAGAAATAATTGGGCATGAATCTACCTCAATATTTAACCACTTCCCCCCCTACCCCATTGCCTCCCCCCCATTGACAGACAGACAGACAAACATACAGACGGCAAGACGTGACCAAATACATGTACTTCCTTAACTTGGCTACTAGAGGTAAATAAGGGCCTTTCCGACAAATCATCTCGTCGAAGGCCGTCGAGATTCATAAAGAACTTTCAATTAAATTATTTGGGCAGATTTCTTTTTCTATACTTTTTGTTTCGATGGATAAGTTCTGAATCTACCAGAAGCTTTTCGATTATTGTTAATCCAGAAATAATCTATGACAGGGTCTGGTTAGTCATCCGTTAGAAACTCACATGCGACCAACCTCTTTCAGTAACATGCCGTGTTGGGGATCAATTAAAACATTTTAAAAAAGGGATAGATTAATAAGTAAGCTCTCTGCCTCTCTCTCTCTCTCTCTCTCTCTCTCTCTCTCTCTCTCTCTCTCTCTCTCGCATTTTATAAGGCAGTGACCTCAAAAAAGGTCTTAATTTCAAAAAACAAGCAGGCACAAATTAAGGGATCAATTAAGCATAAACTCACGTTGCGGCTTGAACCCCTCCCCTCCTGAAAACCTAGAGAGGAATCGAAAAACTACACCCAATAAGGAGTGACTGTTGGAATGTTCAGTCCTCTAGCTCTTTTGGGATGGATTGTACGGGTGGGACATACATACATATATACATGACCAACCAGCCCCTTAGACCATTTTCACTGTTTGGGTAACAGTTTCAGTTGATGGTTTCTAAAAATAAAACTTATTCTCTTATTAAACTCTTCAATTTAAAATTATTTAACTAGTTTGAACTTAGGAAACGATTTACTAAACCTTTTTAATGTTCATTCAGATTCGTAAGTTCTAATACTATTTGCATAAAGCTGTGTAGATTATGAAGCCTGTCTTTGAACTGGGTTTCTCTACAAAGCAGTTATATCATTATAGATTGTTTTATATTTGTGTCTGACAGCATTGAAAAACATTACTTGTCTACAAAACTAATTAGAGAAAAGAATAAAAGTAACACCAAGAAACTCTATTATATTCTCCAGATTTTCTTGATTTGTAAGAAAATAAATTCAATTCTGACAATTCTGGCATTTCTATCATTTTTGTGTGTGTGTGTGTGTGTGTGTGTGTGTGTGGGTGGGTGGGTGTGTGGGGGGGGGATGAAAATGCCTGAAATTTCATCTTGTTTTCTATGAGGAAGCTAAAATCAATGAACGGGCGTAGAGGAGATATAATTAAACGAAACAAACTAATCATAAAAACTGTAAAAAAAACTAAGTGCACAATAAAAAAAAATAGAATGTCAGCCCTCTGAAGCCACTAAAATAGAGGAATGGCTAAAAACGTAAACAGAAATAAAATCAAAAATGGATAAACAACAAAAGTGATATTGTTCTGTTGGACTGTTTGAAAAGAAGAGCCGTATACTAATATAAACTGAACTAAGCTTCCAAATATTAGGTTGTTAGGAAAACAATGGCTGATTATAGATAAAAAAAACTTTTATCTATGTCCTACAACTTTACTATGGTATTAGGGTGTTTAGAAAGTAATTAAGTATTTTTGTTCTGGAATGTAATTACGTATTTCACTCTTACGAATTATAAGCCAGCCAACTAAGGCAAGACGAGGGTTAATTGGTATGAATCAATGTCTTGATTTAATTCATCATCTCTTTTATCTGGTAGTGTGCTGTTTATAGTGTATAGTAAAGTTTAACCTCCAAGGAGAATAGAGACTCTAGAGCTACATATTTGCAATTGCTTACTATATCAATATCAAAAACGTAGTATTACTGAGTAGGAAATGAGAAACATTTGAGAAGTGTATCCTGATACAGTGAAGATTCACAAATGCCAGCTGTGGTATAAATGGCTTAAAATTGGGATTGGAAATCCGTCATAACTTTCCTCATTTACAGTACCAATGCACCTAGCTCATTTTAATGATTAGAATATGCCTTTTTCACTAATGTTCATCGTTTATTTCTGGGACTTATTTGTGGACTTTTTAAACCCTTGAACCTGAAGATGAAAAAAGAAAGATAACGTTCAATCCTCTAGCACAAGTATAAACTTGGTCACAGTGCGTCTCAAACAACTTCCAATACAAAGATACTTTGTCCAATCGATCACACCTATTCCCCCAGATCTGTCACCCACTGAATTCTATTTTTTTCAAGCACCAAGGAGCTTTTGAAGATAAAATATATCCAGTTGCAGGATATTTACAGAAAACGCAGTTAAGGAATTCCAGGATTCCAGAAATCCTGGGTTTCATCATGGAGGTATGAAAAGCCTTCGTTCTCGAGAGCAATAGTGTGGAGATGCATACGGTTCCTATTTTGACTGATTAAAACATTTTCACCAAACTTCATTTGATTAATGAACTTATCATTTGGAATCGGTCATTGTTTTCCAAACAACCTAACAGAAAAAAATATATGAAAGCAAAAATATTTTCAGCTGGTAAGAATAGTCGTGTGCTGCATTCTTGGTTAAGCACAGATGCATGTGAATATTCCTGGATGATTTTTGCATTATATGTAAACATTTTCAATCAGAAAATCACACTTGTTACTCAGGATCGAAAAAAAGTTGTCTTGTTATCTAAATTTATATTTTCAAATCTATATTTATATTCATATTTACATGTATGTGTGTATGTGTAATATATCCATATGTGCAAAGGAGAGCCACTAAACTAGTGCCTGAACTCCGGGCCTTCCCTACACTAGCAGACTGTAACAGCTTAATGTACCAAGTCTCGCAGAGGGGTTAATATGGTAGAGACCTTCCGCTTATTAACCAACCAACACTCCGTCATTACACGCTGTAGTTGTCATATCTACCCAAACACATAATGAACAATTCAACAACGATACGCACTAAAGGTCCCAGATACAAATTGCAAGAGTGATAACGGGCTGGAACTGTCTGAGTGAAGCCACGATCACTGCAGAAAATGTTAACACATTCAAGTTTAGCGCGAAGAAGGAATGATCGAGCACTGATGAATATTGTCACATCTTCCCCTACTAATCTATGTAACCCACACTCATCATAAAGAGATGAGGAGCTGGGGAACATTTGGTTGACACCCAAATACAGTGTAAGTCGAGAAATTTGTTCAGAATATCAAAAAAGTGTGAAAAGGCTTACGAGTAGATTTTTTATGCTTTTACATAAACAGGACACAGGCGATCTGACCACTATTGTAGCTGCCATCTTGATTTCGAAATGACTTCCAAAAATACAATACAAGAAAAGGCCAAGAACGATGAGGGATTCAATACTCATCAGCACTGATACTGCCAACAAAAAGGTTGTGTTTCTGCTGTCAGCCAAATATTCAAAAATTACCCCGAGGAAAAGGCAAGCAGAATTAACAGCCATGCTCTCATCCCGAGAGACAGAAGATGGCTGACCAAGTGTCAAATCAAAATTCATACTGAAAAAGAGAAACTTTACACAAGTGACTCAACTTCATGGACACCTCATTAAGTCAATAGAAAACTGAAACCAGACGATGCTGTGTGTTGCTCTTGTGGCTTTGCTTACAGATCAAACACACATTGTGGCTTTGCTTGCAGTTCAAACACACATTGCAGTAATGCTTGTTGCTAAGACCATTGATTATTCATTCACAGAGCATAGAATCATATGATTATACATTTTATTCATAGATATGATTGCATCAGCTGCAGCATGCCTATCAGATGTGTAAAATGCTGTAATATCCCGTTTTTATATGAAACAGCATTAAAGATATCTACCAGTATGTGAGTGCTGACACTCGTTTTACTTTTTGAACAATTCTAGAAGGGATTTCAATTATGTATATTGCAGATTTGTGACAGCCATTTTGAAAGTTAGATGGTGGTCATATTTTGTGTACCATGAAAGGGCATCAAAGCATCTACGAGTATGCAAGGAAGGTTTTACACATTCTCCGCATTTCAAACAATTGAGATTTCATGTAATCTACTGTACTATATTACAATGTTATGGTTGCGATTTTAAAATTAATGGCGGCAGTTTTAGTTATATAGTGTATCCTGTCTTAGAAAAAAGCTACCAGTGTGCAGGTTTTCTTTTGTTCGCATTTCCAAAAACTTTTATTGAAATTCCAATTGATCTAATTTGCAAATTATGGGGGGGTTTACGGTTGTTATTATTGAATCAAGATGGCGACCGCAGTTTTTGTCAAAACGTGTGAGTTATGCATTTGAGAGAGCATCGAAAAAAAACTACCCATCTACACGGTTTCATACTTTTCCCTCGTTTTGAACAATTCTGGAGGGAAATTCAACTAAACTCTATTTCAACATCAAGATGGTGGTCGCAGTTTTAGTTAGATCGTGTGTATCCTGTTCTAAGATGAAAATGTATGCAGATTTTCACGTTTTTTTAAAGAATTCTGGAAAAATTTTGATTAGTCAATGTTACATTTTTTTATGAGGGTCATTTTGAAATCAAGATGGCGGCAGCAATTTTAGTAAGACAGTATGTGACATGTTTTGTACATGGAAAAGCATCGGAAGTTTTAGTAGTATGCAAGTTTTCACACTTTTATTCCATTTTGAACAATTTAGGTTTTGCGTTATGGCGGCCACTTTAAAAATTAAGATTGTGGTTTCAGTTTTTGTGAGAACGCGTGTCCTGCTTTTAGAGGAAGGATCATTGAAAATTTTACCAGTTGACAAGTTTTCACCTTTTTATTTGCATTTTGAACAATGCTGGTAGAAATTTCAACCAATATATATTGCTATTTTTGTTTTGCTTTTTTTATGGCGACCATTTTGAAATCCAGATGGCTGCAGTAGTTTCCGTCAGATTACGTGTCCTGATTTTATAGGGAAGAGCATAAAAATCTACCAGCGTGCAAGTTTTCACATGTGTTTCATATTTTAAACAATTCGGATTGGAATCTCATTTAAGCTACGGTACTAATGCGTTGTAAAGAGTCTCTTCGATATTCAGTGAAATTCGAGAATTTTCAGCAGATCCTGCTATTTTTATGATTATGATGTCATGGAAGACCGGGGTTCTATGGTATGAATGTGGCAGTTATATCAATACAAGTACCACGGTGGAACGGTTCATTCCCTGTAGCTGTGAGAAAAACGTGTTGACTATTTGGATAGGACAACTTTGATTTTCGTGTGTGTTTTACTCTATATAATTGTTCAAGCAGTACAACGAATATCTATTAATATCAATTGGTGACTTGGCCCAATTGCGAGATTGCTATCTATTGAATAATTTCGTTTCTAACAGACAATGTTATAAATCAGGCGATAATATTTGATAGCTGATATATACTGACATAAGTTACTGAAAAAATCGATCAACTTATGATAAATAAAAGAATTAAATCTATTTTTTAGCATAAACATATTTATCCATTAGAATGAAATAAACCAACGCGTATTTCTAACATTAATTTTGAAAGATATGCAAGACTTGTCAATCTAGCAAAGTCAGTTATAGACACGACAATTAATCAGTTGGTCGTTATTTCAAATCATGGTAGAGAAATTTCGATTTTTACTCAGCAAGGTTCTAAGAGGATTTTCCTTGTTCTCCTTCTTCTTGGTACGGTTTAAAAACTTCCAGGTTTGACAACAAATCATGTGTTTATGTACATTTATAACAATGTCTGATAAGGATGGTTTGCAATTGGAGACCTCCAATAGGACGGAGAACGAACGTTTGCTTTTAATCTCGATTTTGTATTTAAAGTAACAATCAAACTTTCCTTTTGATTTCGAGTCATTATTGTTGTCTGCATGACTGATAGATTGTTAGAATTTTCGTGAGTGAAAAATACCTAGCGTGTGGGATTATTTTCGTGAAAAAAATTAAAGTATGTGATAGAAAGAGTTGAAGTCTCAACACCTTCAAAAGTATTTGCGCTTGAAGAAAATACCAGCAAATAAGTAAATCGATTCATATATGTAATTCGAACAATAAACCAAGTGAACAATCAGAATGCCAAATGAAAATGGCGAAGACTTCTATCAAAGGGAGACTATTTTCTTTATGCTTGCTAACTTATTTACATACATGCATTCTCACGACTCATTTACATGTGACAAAGTATCTCAGCGAATTCTATGCTGATATAGATTTAGATTTAACTCAAGGCTAGTTATTTAACGCAGACTTTTGAAAAATCTCCAAGCACGTCTGTCAAACTGTAAATCTCAAATAATGCTCTGGTCCTCTATTTCAAGCGCAGTACAATGGGCAATTTCTATCGTGCAGACTGAATCTTGAGGCCTGGCTGAACTTTATTTGCTTATAAAACAAAAGTATCAACCGCTTTCTCCAAGCGCTTGTAGATTAGAATTTCACTGGAGTGGGGACACGGCAATCATAATGATATATTTGTGAAATGATACAAGATATAGTCAAAACAGCTTATAACTGTTATTGATGATTATACTGAAAACTTTTTCAACAACAACATACGTGAATATGAGTATGTACTCGGCCATATATCTACAATAATCTCGAAGTACTGAGCCTGGCGGAGGATGCAATTTGCTAATTTGCCTTTCAGAAGTATTGTCTGTTATTCTTTTCTAGTTTACTTGTGCTTCCTAACAAATATGACATCAAAAGAATCCACGTATACACATAGTATTTTATATACATGGATAATAGAGATTTGAATTACAGTGAGCCTAGAGAATAGTGTTCTGTTGACAAACAGATTTTTATCGTTTTGTTTTTGTTTTTGTTTTTATAACTTTTATTCTATTTTTATATTATCCTTTGAATTCAGCATTTTTATGAATTAGAACAGGAATGACATTCTATTTTCATTACGTGAGTTGCATCAATGAACATTTATTTTACTACGTCATTTACATCCCTTGGTGTGACAGAAGACATCTGCACATTGCTAATTATTTTATGTATCGATGCCATAATCAGTAAAACTAAAAAGTTTTTTTCAATAAATCAACGGGATGAAGGCGCAAAAATCTCATCCTATTCATCAGTCTGGAAACTACTTCAACCATAATTCACCAGAAAAGTGAAGAGTCTATAAAGATTTGTGAAATACTATGACAAATAAAAACTATGTATTTTGGATGCAGTGAATTTCAACGTGCTGCAGTCTGTTATTCACTTGACACAGCAAAGATCACAGCTAAAAATATACTGAGTGAGTTAGAGATGTTTACAAACGAGAATAAACGTGTGAGTTGGGCAAAAGTAGTGATTGATTTTCTGGTAAATATATATTTTTGAGTCGTTCGATAATTTCTGGCTAGCTGACTTCAAATTGAAGATGTATTTCTAATCTAAAGCATAGACCCTAAATAGCAAAATTGAATTCCTTTTCTGGCTCCATTTAAAGATGCATTCTCAAAACACATTTAATTCTCGTTAATTACTACTGTATCACAAAGGTTACGAGATCAAATAATAAATGAAGCTCAAAATATTTTCGTGGATGAACTGTTACTTAAATTTTGCCAAAAAGGCATTTTTAAAGATTTTATTTGAGTGCATATCTTGAATTTCTCACACAAACTGAATGATTCTCCAGTGATGAAATCTATGTGGAGAAATAATCTAACTGGTTATTTTGGTGAAATTCCACAGTGTGCAGCAAAAATGTTAAGAGCCGTAAACTTTCAAGATAAGATTCTTCAGTTTTCAAGCTAATCTGACTGGCTGGCTGGCTGGCAGGTTGGCTGACTAAATATATGTATGTCTTACGTGTTCAGGTCACACCTATTTAGTGAGCGCTGGAAATTTAAACATTTACTCCTTATTGTGTCTATTAGAAAACTTTTTTGTTGTTGTTGTTGTTTTCTAAAAATTCCATTCAAGATAGGTTTTTAATAGAGAATGCAATTCGAAATGTAAGTTTACATCAAATGGTCCTTCAGTTTATGTCGAGCAGAATTCACGCTTATTTCCTGAAAATTCTGTTCTTAATTATTTTTTCTATTTTTGTATCCCCACTCTCTTGCTCTCTCTAATGCTTCCATTTCAATTAATATATAAATCAATATGTATGTATGTATGTATGTATGTATATATGTATGTATGTATGTATGTATGTATGTATGTATGAGGATAATTGAATATTGGATACGTTCAAGAGTTAGGACATACATACATACATACATACATACATACATACATACATACATACATATTTTATGCATACGAACTTCTCCAGTGTGTATATAGTAATTTTATCACTACGATATAAAAAAGAGTCATAGTATTCATGTGATAGTTATATATAAGTAACGGAGAATCTCGACATTACGAAGGGGAAGAAATATCTGCAAATCTGACGATAAAGGAAGAAAAACATGTTTTTCGATATACTTCTTACACAACACAATTTGGTGGAGGGTATTGGTGCAAGCACTAAAACATTTGAGTGCATTGAGCGTACTAACTGGCAGGTTGTGCATTTGAATCTGAGCATGGGTCTGGCATATGCTCCAGCAAATTCACACACACACACACACACACACACACACACACACACCGAGGAAAACCTGTGCATGTCCGTAAGCATCTCTGGACAGGTCAACATAGTCCGCACAGCTTTCTGTTCGACCGTTGTTGAAATGCTCGAAAGCGAACGATTGGGTTTGAGATTCCGATGATATGAAATTTATTTTTAAAAGTCTTTCAACCCCAAATGATATCTGACAACCATTCATTGTGCTGTGAAGGCAAAAACAGGGTGACATAACTGAAATCATACAAATCTCTAATTGTATTGAATAACAATTGTGAATTGTAATGTTCCACATTCACTTTTTCGGTGTTGAAACGTTACTCATTAGTTCAGGTTCCAGCTCCATAGGTGACTATCGGAAGGATACACTGGTTGTATACCCTTCTTTTGAGGATTAGTGGGATATTCTTGTTCTTGAAAGCCAAGCTTGCTTTACCGAAAGCTTGCCAATCTAGTGTGAATTTTCTCTTGATTTCCTCTTCTTTTGAGCATTCCATGGACATTCGTTGTCTTAAATGAATGTAATGGTCTACTTTCTTCAGCTCTACGTTTTCGATTCTGATCATTGTGTCCTTGTCCTCAACATGTTTGTTGTACATGAAATTCGTTTTGCTGAAGGTCATGTGGAGGTCAACTCTCTTGCTTTCTTCATTAACTTCGTCTAGCATTATTTGGAGATCGTAATGGTTCTTTGCAAAGAGGACAATGTCATCAGCAAATCTGTGGTCACTGGGGTATTCCCCGTCTATTCTGATTCCTTTGTGTTACCAGTCTAGGTTCCGGAAGATCATCTCAAAGCAATCTGTGAAGAGTTTGGGTGAAGTGATATCTCTTTGTCTCACTCCTTTTTCTAGTTGAAAGGGTTCAGTCTTCATGTAACCTGATGAAGGAACGGTTGTGTCGGTAGATATGTTGTAATACTCTAATATATACGGGATCATCACCTTTTTGTACTATTGCGTCAATGACTTAGAAGATTTCCACTGAGTCGGAGGCGTTTTTAAAGTCAACAAATTCTATTCTATCTTCTGCTGTTTTCTTTTTAATTTGTTTAATGAATGGAGATGGTCGATGGTTGAATAGCTTTTTCTGAGGCCTGCTTGTTCCTGGGGTTGATGTTCAACTAGCGTTTTGGTGATTTGGTTAATGATCACTTTGGTCAAATGTCTGTTGATGCAGTTGAGTAGGCTAACAGTTGAAGGTTCCAGGAGACTTTTCTTTCTTTCTTTCTTTCTTTGATTGCTTGCTTCACATTCTACGGGGTAACTTCTGGGATATTCTGGAATTGATAACTCCTTGGTTCGTGTTTCTTGTTCATTTTTCCATGTACTTTGTTTGGTGGAATAAAGTTTTTGTATACTTCTTTGGTATGTTTGACAATTCGGTCCCTATCCGTTGCTTCAGACACTCTAGTTATTTGCTTCATTCATGTACTAGTAGATTTTTCCAATAGTTTTGAAGCTCCTACTTTTTCCAAGAAAGCTCCCGATGATTTCTGCCGTGTATTTTCTTTAATATTCTCTTCGCTTCTTTTGGGTGATTTTGCTCATCTCTGTTGCTTCGATGTTTTCTATTATTGTTGATAGTGGCTTTCTGCGTTTCTGCATTCTTTTCATTAGACCCTGTTTATTCTGAGAGTTTATTAATGGTTCGTGTGCTCTTTCGTTTAAACAGACTGGCGACCCCAATAGAGGAGGTTATTACTGAGCTCGTTGATCGAGTAGCTCTTTTTGAACAGTAAGTGGTTGCAGTTTGATGCAGAACATTTCCATGCGTTCTGCCTTGGTTTGAATTTGAATTTTGCATCGTATCATTCTGTGGTCACTTCCTACATTGACTTGATTTAGGACTTAAATATCTTCGACGGTGCCGCCCTTGACCGCTTGGATGTAGTCTATTTCATTTCCGGTTTCGTGATTGGGGTTTGTCCAAGCCCAATTTATATTAGCGTTCTCTTTAAAGAAAGTCTTCCTGATTCTAAAACTGTTTGCTGTCGCAAAATTTGCAATCTCTTCACCTTACTCGTTCCGTATTTCATGTCCGTACTTGCCGACACATTTTTCATTACCTTGTCCTACTTAGGCGTTGAAGTCTCCCATAATGATGTTGAGATATTTTTTTTTATTTCTTGGAGTATGAAATTTAATTCGTTGTAAAAGTTGTCTCCTTGTTGGTTGACTGCGAAGTTGGAGCGTTAACTTGAATGATGGAACTCTTTGAGAGCTGTACACTGATACAGCCTACCCAGTCTGAGATGGCTTTGAATGCTACACTTGAGCTTTTACGAATGAGAAAACTAACTCCTCTTTGTTGCCTTCTTTCCTTTCCGTTATGGTATAGAATATGTCTGCTGTTTTGTTCGATTGGTTCTTCTCCGAGTCTCATCGTTTCACTTATACCGATGATGTCCAATTTCCCAGATCAGTAAGGTAATTGTGGGAAATGATCTGACGCTGTAGGAGCCCATGTATTGTTTTTGTTTTTCTGTTTCTTAGTGATGTTGTTAGTGTTGTCTTCGGGCAGTCACCCTTAGAGCACATCATCCCAAACCAAAACAAATGATGTAGGTTGGCCTTTAGGAGCCGATGACTCAACAGGAACGGCCAGTATATTTTCGATCTCGCGAACCATGGGAAGTGTTAAGCCATACCCTGTCACACTGGCCCATGACGTGTTGTAGGGAGTCTGTGCAATCGGTATGACTTGACAGATTGCAGTAGCATTGGTAGTGGCAATGAAAATCTAAATCGTTATATTTGTTTGAATGCTTCCCAGGGACTTGTATATTGAAGAGCAACATTGATGTTTTGTTTTTGTTTTTTAGATTTAAGCATTCTAAAGTCTGATTTTTTATCAGTTATGGCTTACAATCGATGTTACCAGAGTTCTAGTAACGAAAGTTTGAGTATGATTTGGAAATGTCCAAAGCATTAAAGAACCATCCACAGTTTTTCCAGAGTATTGTGGCGGGTCAGAGCAATAACCTTTCACCGTGATATGTATTTCATCGTCAAGGCATACTTTGATGTGTTCTATGTCTGCTGAAATCCATTCACATGAGACTGACAGGTGTGTCGTTTACAGGTATTTCTAAAGGGACTGATCTAGAGCCATTGATGTCTAGATCTACGAGTACTTAGGTGGGTGGTATTGGATTGTCCTTACCTCTCCCTCATTTCCTTCAAATTTTGAATCGATGTTTGATTTCATATAATATATGACACTAGTTGATGAGTAACAAGTCAATTATAAGGAAAGTGGTTTAACAGAAATCCAGTATCGGTAAATTGTTGGAATTGACATTCTTATTATTATTGTTATTCGTGGAAAAAAAAAAACTTATTTTGTTGAATATAGAGGCTGGTTAATTCCGATTAACTGGAATCCCTTGTTTTATAAGCACGCCCCTCTGTGTGCGTGCGTGCGTGCGTGCGTGCGTGCGTACGTGCGTGCGTGCGTGCGTACGTGCGTGCGCGTGCGTGTGTCATCTTGACCAAACCCGTCCATCTTTAGGGGAGGGAAGGTTTGCTACGTGCTCTCTTGGGGCTATATATAAATTTTTCTTCATTTTGATTAGATAAATATCAATGAGCATGAAGTTAGTCATCCACAACAAGAATGATGTCTAATTCAGAACTAAATACCACAAGAGTGCAACAGGATAGCATATACGCTTAAGTTTGTGCCCATAAAACAAGGGTTACGAAGATTCTTCACAAATAACCAACCTCTATATTCAACATAACAAGTTTGCTTTATTTCAAACCATGATTGTTAGAAGGTCGATTCCTACAACTGCTTGACAGAAACAATATCTATTTCAGATTAATACCAAGGCTAAGTAACAAATCATTGATTACATGGCATAAAAAGATCACCAAAATTCCAGATATCCTAGGAAGATAGGTTCTAGAACCAACAAGAGGCCAATCACAGCTGTCGGCCATGTTCCCACCTCTAGTCCCTCAGGTTAAGGATAACTTAGGTGAAATCCTACACCTTTACACATATCTTCGTCATGACCTATTCCTAGTTGCTGATATTTTTCACTTTGGTTGCTTGGGTTATAAATGTAAAGATATCGAATATTGCACTAAATCTTACCATCATTGCAATAACTTTTTAAAACAATGAGGGAAATCAATGTGGTTACTGCTCCAAAATTAGATAGCAACGTGTGCACCATTGTCAAAAAGAAATTTAAACAATTACCTAATATTCCTGTTAACGGGTGTCTGTGAATAAATCGATTTATGCTTATATGTCTTTATAAATAAAAGCCAGACAAATGTAATATGGAAGATTAATCATAAAAGATTTATGCATTCTGTGCATATTTTAATCTCTCAAAAAGAAGGGAAAATATCAGATAATTCTGAAGTTGAGCTGGAAGCAAATGCAAACCACCAAGCCGTTAAAAATCGTTTTGTTTCAATTCTCAGCAAAATGTCTTGACTGTTTCGAATCAGTTGATTGCGTAATTTTCTCCTTTACGTTTGTCACTTGTCTCTCCAGGAAAATATATCGATTTTCAATTTTTTTTTGTTGAAAATAAAACTACTACCAGAGAGAAAAATGAAAGGATAGAAGATCATCTAAAAGCTGAAATCTGAAAGGAGGTGGTTGACCATGAGCAGAAGAAATTTGGTGGGGACACCAACCCTGTGCTATGAAGTCAAAATTATAGATAACAATCTTGAAAAAAAAAAACAATTGAAAGAATCAACAGATATGTTAGGCTCTTATAATCTCCTCAGTAGGCATAGCATTGAAATTAACATCATATGTGAGCCTTTGATCAGGAAAGAAAGGACATTAACCTCAAGATTCAAAATTTCCATCCCTTAGTTACATAATCGGTTGTGCAAAAAAGGGTCATGCACTCTGATTGAAAGGGAAAGACAGACAAGCAACATATCATTGACGAATTCATCAATCATCATTATCATCATTATAAGTCTTTTAACGTTGTTGGACATAGGCCTTCCCAAGGATTCGCCACACTTCTCTATCATAGGCGTCACGGAGCAATTCATTTAATTTTGTACTTTTTCGGCGTCTGTTTCGCATTTAATCACTGGGGATCTATGTTGTGAGTCGTGATGTCCATTGGTTGTCCCTCATTCTTGCAACATGGCCCGCCCATTGCCATTTAAGTTTTCTAATAGATCATATGGTGTCTCTGACTCCTGTTTTCTTCCTTATGTACTATGCTGACTTGTGATTTCTCCATGTAAGTTTGAGCATGATTTTCTCATGTGTGCGTTGCAAGCTTCTCAGTTTGCGAATCTGTCTCTTGGTTAGGTTCCATGTCTCAGCTCCATAAGTGACTATCGAGAGAATGCATTGGTTGTATACTCTTCTGTTTAGAATTATTGGGATCGTCTGTTTTTTTTTTTAAGTTGAGCTTGCTCTACCAAAGGCTTGCTATCCTAGGGTGATTCTTCGTTTGATCTCTACCTCTTTCGTGGTTTTCATAGAGATTTGTTGTCTTAGGTATATATAGTGGTCTACTTTCCTCAGTTTTTCATCCTCGATTTTGACAGTTATGTCCTTATTCTCGATGTGATTGTTGCACATGATTTTCGTTTTACTAAAGTTCATGTGATGGCCAACTCTTTTGCTTTCCTCATTCAGTTCATCTAGCATTAGTTGGAGGTCATGAATTCATTACAAATAATCAATTGGTGCTGGCAAGCCTCTGGCAAAGAGGAACGATCGACTCAAACTGATTGGATAAAGGGTTCGGGTCGAAATTTCTTGAAGTTTATTAACTACGACAGACACATGGAGACGGTTGGAGGGCACAATGGCCGACACTCTGTGACTAGAACAATAAAGATAAGGATACTCGTCCTTATAAATCAGCGTATAACAGGAAATGAAATGGCCTCTCTTCGTAAAAAAGGTAGGATTAGTTTTGTCAATAGAAGGGGTAGTAAATGTTTGTAAAGTCCCATTGCTTCTATTGGTGAGGCATAATTTGGGACTGCCAATGAACATTGCCACCAAAACTGTAAAAATAGGTTTCTTTAAGTTTTCAAGTTTGTCCGGCTGGTAGGTTGGCAATGTATATATTACGCGTACACGCTGCGCCTATGGAGTTCGATGGCTGAAAATTTCAACATTGCATCCCTACGTCCTTAAGTTTTGTTTTTTTAGCTTTTTTCGCAATAGGTTTCAATAGGGAGGGGCCATTCAGGCTAAACTGGTCCCATTCTTCCCGCTCTTTATTATGAGCATTCAGATACCTGGTGAAAGGTAACTTATTCAATGATCACCCTTTTTTTTAATTGATCACTCCAACAAGACACGCTGTTTAATGACGTTGATCACATGGTTTCTCTTACGTGACTAATCAGACCTGTTTGTAATTCTTTTCTATTCTAATCTGCTTTGTGGTTAGAGGCTCTTCTTATTCATGCAAAAATAAAATCTGATTCGACGCTTAATGATTTGAAACAGCAGGGAGAAGAATCTTCAATCAAAATAGCCTGCCTTGGGCTTATCCTTCATTTTCGAAAGTTGATTATACTTTGGACCCAACAGTATTCCGATCAGATATCTAATTTATGAGCTTCAAAATAAACATTAATCGTGATTTACAGGTTATTGCCTGTCATTTGTGTTAACACCTTGCAACAAAAACTGCAATCTCAGTATTGGTGCAAAAACTGAACGGAAGACAAATAATACCAATCAGGTTCCTAACTTTGGATATTGTTCGTGTAATTTCTCATCGGGAAATTTATACATTAGAGCGAACATTATTACGCCAGTATCAATGGTCAAATACCAAACGTTGAAAATATCAGAATCCGTACGTAATTCTGTGGTATGAATCACGCCAAATGGTTCCCTCTGTATTAACGCCCCTTGCGCCCTAAATTATAGAGAACGGTGTGTGTGTGTGCGTGCGAGTGAGAAACGGGATATTTTTATTTTATTGTTTATTTCAATTGCTTCACTCGTTGCTCCTCATCGGAATAACGTGTGTCAAATATAATTCTAAACAACCATACATTATATTCTTAGATCACAGTTTAATATTCAATATCGTCTTCTGTTCACCCGATCATATGACTAGTCTTACGTATAATGTCTGTGTATGCTGGAAGTAATATTTATGTATAAACGTACTTACTGCTTTATGACAGTTCATTGCGAGTTTATCATCAGACAGAGAATTTCCAAGTTACCATCTTTGGAATATTTCATAATCTAGTTGTCTGTATCCAAACAACTTAGTCCTTTTTTTCATATACTTCTGTTTATTATCATTGATTCAATTTATTTTCACTGCATCTCTTTAAGTTGTTATTACTACACAAATATAAGGTAAAATGTGAATTTATTCGTACGTATTTTATTATACACGTAAAGACTTTTTTATGTATTTTTCTTATTGTTTATGTTTCAGAAATATATTAGAAAGTGTCAACCAAAACTGTCGTTAATATAAGTTTCTTCAGTTTTCAAGTTGGTTCGGCTGACTGGTTGATTAGCTGTCTGGCAATGTAGATATCATGCGTACTGGTTACACCAATTGAACTAAAGGCCTGAGTCTTTTGACATTTGTTCCTTATTATGCCAATAAAAATGTTTTCTTAATCCCCAAAACTAGGTTCAGAACGGGGTTGAATTTTCAAGTAACTTCATGCTAATTCTATTCCTCAGCTTCTGTCCAATGGCATTTTTTTAGTGATCACTGGCCAACTAATTCACTGATCACACTTTTTTCCCACTTTCAATTGATCTCCCCCAACACGACATATTGCAAAAAAAATGTTGGTGATAAGACAATTTCTATCTATTGACTAAACAGACCTGTTGTGAAATAGTGATTATAGAATCTGTTGTTGAGTGAAATTTCTGTTGCTTCTCGCCAACATTTTGAACCAATTATTTCAAGTCATTTGACGGTAATTATTCCATAAAAATAGACAAAAATAAATGTCATTATTTCCCTGAACATATTTTTTTCAAATTCATTACATCCTTATTAATTGAATGTATTCAAATTAATGTATTGAATTATCAGTTTTGCACAGAATTACAGAGACAAATGGAATGAATTTAGTAACAAAAAGAATAATGGCGACAGTGATTACAAATATGATCATTTAACAAAACAGATGCAGACAAAAACTTTGAAACACAGAGAATATTATAACAACTGTGTTCATAGGTGTTGCTATTATCATATCAAGTTTTACATCTGTATTGTCTGGAGTCTATCGCTGAGGATTATATGACAGCATGCTTACACAAAACTCAATAATCCAGACAAACTAGTCCAATATGGCGCCTAATTCAAAGAAAAAAACATTTTCCCCACGGGGCTTTTCTATATCTCCAGAACATCATACTAGGAATCCCAAGAAAATACTAGTCGAAAATCCAAGGTGGCGGCTGTTTTTCTAGGTAGCCACTAATTTGACCTCCTTCAGTTAACAAAAGCTGACAAAATCTCTTTCCATCGAGATATCATGTCATCCGTATGAACATTGCATTTTTCTGGCCCAAACGAATTAGATAGATCGAATCGGTGACCCTATTTGAAAAGTAACCGCCATTTTGGATGTGCGAGTAGAATCTATTTGTGTGGTCTTCTGGAGACTTCATAAAAATACGTTGTGGAGAAAAAATGATGTTTTAATTTTGCTAATTTTGGTCCTAAATTGGCTTAGTTTCCAGTTTAAACCTTATATTACCTGGACTACAAACACTCTTCCTACGAATCCTCTCGGTTTTGATGATACTGTTACCTGTGTTGTTTCTTGTCTTTGCGCAGGACTCTTTGGGGTTGCTTCAAACGCTTGTTCTACTATACCAAAGTTTCTAATGGATGTCTAAGAAAACTAAGTTTCTCACTGCTGTCTCTCGGAACCAAGTTTCTGATGTATGCCTTTAGAAAGCAATTTTTTCTTTTTTTTAATTTCTATCCGTCATCGTGCCTGATAACAGTCAGCAATACCATGTTAACATAGAAGAAACTTACAATGACCAATTTAGATTGAGGTGAATGATATGTTGGTGACTGTCAGTGAAGAACATTGACCTTATCGAACACAATTTACTTTTCAATGCACTCATGCGTTATCGCCTACAGCGTCTTCATTCATAATCTATCGAGTTTGTAAAATATGTATATTTGGGTCTGTCAGCTAGAGTTCAAACTTCAGTAATGTGGTTCGATTCTTTTTTAAATGCGATGAAAGTCGACAGTTCTCGAGAGAAAATGTTGAGACCAATTTTCGAATTGGTTATATGCGTTTGTAAGGAGAGAGATAGCGTTCTTTTTTTTAAATCGGTTAATAGCATTAGTAAAAATAAAAAAGATAGGATATAGAGAGTAGGCAAAGAAAGAGGAATGTTTTTCTCCTTTTTTACGTCATTACGTCATATTATTCTTTTTTTTTCGGATCAATTCTCGAGATGAAAATAAAAAATACAAGAAAGAAAGAAAGAGAATGCATAGAAAGAAAGAAAAGATAACAGACTATACAGTGTTTCTAACTATTGTTTACACTCAATATATATATATATATATATATATATATACAAAGTTTTCATTCGCCAATGAATTATATTACATATTCTCAAGGGAGTGGGTGGACATTTTAATGGAGATTTGCTGAAAAACTCAATTGGAAGCAAAAAGTTTTATTATAGAAACAAATATTTTTTCACTAAAAAATGTAGTCAAATTATATCAAAACTGTTCATATAACGTGGCAGTTTATAACAGAGTTTGTTCTTTTTTTATTCTTTTTAAAGATAAGAAAATGAAGAATAATGTTTTTCGAAAGATATCGAATGATAATCTACATGAAACTGTTGTCATAGTATCTTTTTCATACACTTTTCTCTGAGTTCTCAACGCTGGCAATTCACGTCTAACCACTATGTGCCATTTTGTACCCGATCAAAATCTCGTACTTCATGCCATCTTTCCCAAAAATTATAAACTTTTACCAAAGCAGTGACACCACTACCCTACCCAGCACTGACAACCCAACCAATAAACACTACCTCTCATCATTTTAACCCAAAACTTGCTAAACCACAAACCTGTCTACAACCAAACATCCCCCACTCACGGTAATGGATTTTTTTTAAACTGTTACTCTAAAGCGATAACATTATAAATGACCAGTTCCCCGATGAAGGCAATGGCGTCAAGCTGATTAGTAACCAAGTTGTAAATCTCTCTCTCTCTCTCTCTCTCTCTATATATATATATATATATATATATATATATATATACACACACACACACACACATATATACATATATATATATATATATATATATATATATATATATATATATATATATATATATATATATATATATGAACACTCCCCCATTCTAGGGTTGAGCACACTTTGGTAGCGCACCCGTCTGCAAAAGCAAACATGCAACGCTCTTCTAACGCTTGAATTGAGCTCTCTGATAGATGGCAAATTATACGTATCGCTAAGTTCGGTCCTATCGATCGCCCATTTCTGCGTAAGGTAGGGGATACAACACCGGACTCCGGTTCTGGATCGAAAGTTCCAATCACACCGGGCGGCACTGGGTGTATATCGACTCTATAGACACACTGAAGAGTTGTAATCCGACGGAACTATTTTTTGTGGATGACATTAATATATATATATATATATATATATATATATATATATATATATATATATATATATATATATATATCATTAGCCATTATGGTCCCCTGTTAGACCAATTTCTCCCATGACAAACGTGATTGTGCTAACCTCAGTCGTGTCTTAACGGCAAACCATTATAAATCATCCTCCCCATTTTGAGTCTGGTATTTTCCTACTGCGTTAACAGTCCCATGGGTCCCAATTGCTTAGCTCTTTTGTTCTACCTGTTATCATCTCCTCTTGCTGTGTCCATTTTGCTGCTTAATAATTTGTCTTATGTTCTTCACTGTAGTCCTCTCTCTCTCTCTCTTTCTCTCTCATCTACGTTGATCTTTTTCTATCTCTTCGAGTTATTCCAAGCAATGCTTTTTCCATACGCTTTGTGCGATTCGAGGTTATTCCGTCTGTTTTATTAGTTTCCTTATCCCGCACTCGTAAATCATAACTGGTTTTGTGCATTGATTGTATACTTCGTGCTTCAAGCACATTGGCAAAGTGCTCTTCAATATGTATTTATTCATACCAAATGATTTCCAGCCGATCGTTATGTGTCGTTTTATCATGCCTTCACGGTCTTTCTCTAACTTTATTATCGCTCCTAGGTAAATATGATCGTCAACCTCATCTTAATGTTCAACCAGCCCAAAAGAACACACACATACATTTATCTCTCTCTCTCTTGCTCTCAATATATATATATATATATATATATATATATATATATATATATATATATATATATATATATATGTAGTCCGTATAAATTACAATAGGCGAATATGGTATTCAGATCATTTCTTCCAGATTTAGGAATTGAACTCAATCCTCCAAGTACCAACAGCAGATATACTACGATACCTTCACCTAACAACTTATTTCATAATTATGCGTTTTGTAAATTTTTATCCCAAAAAAAATCATCCAGATTTTTTTCCCCCGAAAAATGAATTCTGAAAAGTATTCTTAATTGATTCAATTTAGACTTTTAATTATCGATTATTTTCTAATTGTGTGCAGTAGATAAGTTATTACCTCTGAAATTATAGCTATTTGCATAAGATATTGTTATTGATATTACTTGGGGTTTTTTTTCTTGGCATGATTTTTAAATAAGATATTTTTATGAATGAATTTTTCAATTGAGTAAGAGTCTTAGTTTAGTGAGTTATCTTATATAGATTTGTTGTTTTTTATGTGTACTTGTAGAGATGTATACCTTAGTTTATGCCAGATACGTTCTTATCTATCAGTTTTTTGTGGATTGTGTTCTTTGTTTGTATGGGTTTGTTTGTTTTTTTTATTTTGGTAGTTATGTTTTGTTATAAGATTTATTTGTTTATTCAACTTATAGTTTGAACATTCCATTGTTGTTGGATTTTGCCACGATCTCATTCCTCGGATTCAATCAATTTGATTTATTACTGGAAATCAATATTTGGAATTTTTCCCCCAAGCATATATTTGCCATCGTTATTGAGTGGTCTTGAGTGGCATTAAAATTAAGTTATTTCCTTTCAATGTCCATACATATTTCGATAGAGCAGTCTGATTTTACGTTCTGATTGTTTGGAGGAGTTTTTGTGGTTATCGAACTTCAGTTATCAGTTTACTGTAGATGTTTCGATATAGGATTTTGTTACATTGGGATTTTCATTTGACCATTCAGTTTCTAGGTATATGATGTGTTTTGTTAAGTAGTTATTGAAGCAGTTATTGTTTGAAGGGCATTCATTTGTGATACTATTATGAAAATGAAACTGTAAGTCATCTTTATAGTATTGCAGTTGAAAGTTTTCAATAATGGATTATTAAAAGTTTTATTTGATGGATTATCCATTGAACAATATATGTATAAGATGTAATATTGGCAGATCATACGAACTAATTTACAGAACGGTGGATTATTTCACACGCACACACATACACACACATACACACACACACACACACACACACACATATATATATGTATACATATATATATATATATATATATATATATATATATATACATATATATATATATATATATATATATACATATATATATATATATATATATATATATATATATATATATATATGTGTGTAAATGAATATACATATACACATAAAACCTTTTATAAAATACATATAAATAAAACCTTACAAAATGACAAACTACTTGCATGGCGAAAACTATATAATGTAGGGAAGTGGTTTTTGATCCTGGCTGGGTGCCATATTATTATATACCTTTTTATTCGTGAAATACCCCGAAACGGTTCATGATAAATAACTGATGATCGCAACAAAAGACAATTTATACATTGTACAATAATAACAAAGTATAAAGGATACAAAGAAAAAAACACTTTTTAAGATTACATGAATTACATTGACAGATAAGAAATCTATTGATAAAGTTTTTTAATGTTTATTGTTTGAAGCTGTGAATCATTCTAGACTATATATATATATATATATATATATATATATATATATATATATATATATATATATATATATATATAAGTAAATATATACAGAAAGAACTTTACTCTTTTATGCAATCTTTGCAAGACTTAGTACGTAGCAGTAGTATTTGTTTGTAAATTTCAATGCAAAATGTGCGGGTATCTGTAATGTAGATATTGGGAAACGTAAATATTTCGTTTTTTATTACCTATTTTCAATGTGATAGACCAAATTTAATTTAGTTTTTGGTAATAACTGACAAGGCACAGAGAAATAGCGGAGAGGTTCAATGAATATCAAAATTTTCTGGTCACAAATATTTGATTTTTAAAAAGTCAGCAAAAATATTCAAACATTTTTAGCTGACATATTTATATCGTAACGGTGACATTCAAGTCAAGTACACCAACAAAGCCCCTAATATCCAGTCAAAAACTTTTTACCTGGAAGTTGAATATGTAAAGCCAACTTTGATAACGTGAGTAGCGCAAGTTTATGTCTCAATCCAATTCAGTTTTTTTAAGGGTCGTTTTGTATAGAGCGTACAAATCAGATTAATCCAGTCAGTATGATCATTTACAAACTTCGTTCGAACTTTCTGATAAATATTCTGCAATTGTTGTAAGAAAGAGAAAAAATCCCCAAGTCAACCTGAATGTTTCACACGTGATGCTAAATTTTGTTCCTTTGGAAGCGCAATTTCATATAGATTGATACACTAAAAACCCACTGCAATCCACGATAGGGAAAAATATGCGTCAGTATATAAAGAACACTTTTTGTTAAAAAAAAAAGTTTCCTGATTAGTACAGTAGATTAGGTGAGATTTTGAACTGAATTGTTCAAAATGTGGAAAAAGTGTGAAAACTCATAAATCTTGCATACTGGTAGATTTTCAATGCTTTCATATCAAAACAGGATACAGATGATTTTTACCAAACATTTCAAAATGTCCAATGTAAAATAATAATCTATCAGGATTGTTCTAAATATTGAAAAAACTTGTTAACACTTACGAACAGATAGATTTTTCTGATTCTCTTTCATATAAAAACAGGATAAAAACAAAAAAGATCAGAACAACAGTCGATATATCTATTTTAAAATGGATGCCGAAATAGATTTTGCAATATAAAATATCTGATTAATTAAAATTACGAGAATTGATCAAAATATGGAAAAAGTGTGACTACTTGCAAATACAAATATTTCTTATCCTCATTCATGGAAAAAGGATATGAATGAACTGAACTAAATTGCAGCCGCCATCTTGATTTCAAAATACCACCTCGCAAAAAAAAACATAAATTGCAACAGGGATTGATTTAAATTTCAATTTGGTTGTTTTCGGCCATTTTGCAATGATTCTAGAAACCATCGCTATGATTATTGATATCATTATTTTATGAATATTGCATGTTCATATCAGGTGTACGGTGGTTGTTGCTTGGTATCAAGTGACATCATGTCATCTCAAGTCACCACCTTTTTCAGTTTACTCACAGATTGCATAGTCTCAATCATTCCTTGAATCTTTGATTCACCCCAATTCACTTTGGGTATCTTCAGGGTAGTTCTAAGATCATGAATTATTACCTGGGATATTATAAGCGATGGAACATCGTAGTATTTCCATTTCCATTCTATTCTCTCGAACTCATTTTTTTTTCATCTTTATCCTGCTGTCTACTGCCACATTCATATCTATCTATCCGGTAGACTCTTCCTTGTTTACCACTAGATCGTCTCATCGTAATTGAGTATTCGTTCTGGATCTCTAAATCATAGAATTTCTCTCAGTTTTTTTTTCCTTGTTAATACAGCCTCTGATTTGTGTTCAAGATCTTGCT
Source organism: Thysanoteuthis rhombus (assembly GCA_963457665.1). Taxonomy (NCBI): domain Eukaryota; kingdom Metazoa; phylum Mollusca; class Cephalopoda; order Oegopsida; family Thysanoteuthidae; genus Thysanoteuthis; species Thysanoteuthis major. Next base: position 4,189,531 of record OY735211.1, on the reverse strand, counting down.
GAATCATGTACTTATCTAACACACAAACAATTTTCCATACATACAGGAACCATTTTTTCCAACATTATGTATTTATTCCTTAATACCTATTATAGCAAGTCGAATACTGTCTTATTAACGTATCTTCTATCTATTTCTTTCCCCTTTACGTACAGTATCGGTGTAATTTCTTGGTTTAGAGCCGCGTGCATCGCTGATTATTATCTGCTTCTTCTTTCCAATAATTTCAGTTTACAAATCAAGTTTAGAAAGAGTCCAGTATGTGCAACGATTAGTGCTAACCATGAATCCATACCTTATATTAGATTGCCACCATTCAGTCTTGTCTGTAAAAACTTTCTGATTTACCTCTGCCTTTCTCTAATGTTATCCATTTCAATCTTTCTTCTATTTCCACCTTGTTTTTTAATCGCAATCAAGTTTTCCTGGAGATTCATGTCAGCCATTCGCAGTTAATGCTAAATGCCTTTCATCTGTTATCAAAGGTGTTTTTCTTCCTTCCAACAATGGAATTTGCGTGTAATCTAAGACCATTTATGTACATTCAACTGTTGATCATCTCCTATATAATTGAAAATTTATATTCTCCTTTACAGTATCTTAAGATCATGGATGTGTCAAATATTTGCTTGGAACAAAGATAATTGTACTTTTTGTTATTTTGAATTTTGAGGCTTCTTTTTGGAATAAACTACGAATCAAGTGTGTTCACGGAATAAAACATTATAAAGGGTGCAATTGAGTTGACAATTTCTTTTTTCATTATTCATTCTGGTTCAGTTGAGGCTGTCAAATCAAAAATGGAAAAAAAGCAAATTAGAGCAATCTTGTCGTAGATGTTCAAAATTGGACGTGAATCAGTGGAAACTGCTTGCAATATCAACCAAATATTTATCCAGAGAACCATCAACGAACGTATAGCTCAATAAGTTTCGAAACGGAGACGAAAACCTTGAAGATGAGGAGTAGGCGTCCTTCTGTGATTGATGACATCTAATTTAGGGCCATAATAGGGACCGACCCAAGTAAAACAATCCGGAAGGTTGCAGAGGAACTGAACACACCAAAAAGGTTCGAAGTCTGCTCAACGGAACAAAAACGATCCATTTCTTGATCACATTGTAACATGTGACGGAAAATGCTTTCTGTACAAAAACAGATGGTGCTCTGCTGGACAGGGGTGAAACAATGACAAACCTGAACCAAACCAACATCAAAACAAAATTATTTCTCTGTTTTGTGGTCGTCAAGTGTAAGCATCTGTTGAAACTTCTCTATCCCAGGGAAACTGTGACTGCAAAGAAATATGGACGGACAATCGACAAATTGCAACAAGAACGGCAATGTTTACGTTCAATATTGGTCAATTATAAAAGACAGATTCTTCCCCATGGCATCGCCTGACCGTATGTCACGTAAATGGCCCTGCCAGATTGAACAAACTAGGCTACGAAACTCTAACTCACCCTGCTAACTTACCAGGCCTCTCTTCAACCAATTAATACTTTTTCAAGCATGTCAACCACTTCCTGCAAGGAAAGTTTCCAACAACCAAGCAGAAGCACTGAACCCTTTCGAAGAATTCATTGATTCCAGAATTATGTGCCCCTAGAATGAATCGGTTTGTTTCTAGTGGGCAAAAATGTGTAGATTCTGAAGGTTCTTACTTCGATTAATTACTTTTATTCTAAGCTGAGATTCTGCTTTAAAGCTGTTTATTTCTATCATTGCATCAACTTATTAGCAATGGAGAGGATGTCTGTCGTTGAAAACATCCATTTGATAATTAGCTCGACTAGAGGTTCTCGTGCCGAGGTCAATTAAAGTTTTAGTTCTTCTTTGAGTCACCTATTTATTGAACCACTGTTTCAACAAACTTGAGTGTTTTAAGTCATTCTAGAATCCATCTTTAATGGATCATATTGTACGCTGTTCTAAAGTCAATCCAACGCGTTGCTCTAATTGTTCATCTTGCTTCCACCTCTTTCATTTGGTCGATCTATAATAAGTGTTTGATTCTTTATTTTGTTTGTTTTATTCTTCCTGTCACCCCGTTAGTAGTCCTCTACTCTCCAACTAGTGGTAGGTTCTGTCCTCTCTTTACCTTGGAAAACTTTCTACGTCAATAGTTGGCTAATAATTGCTTACTTTTTTTCTTTTTTAAGTATACTTTTGGACTTGGCTTCTTCTGTCTCCATTTGTCGATTATGGGACTTTTTCTCCCTTTGGGCAGTTTTGTAGTAGCTGAACCGAAATCTACGTATTCTGTTTGGTCCCGAGCATTTCCATTTTCTGATTTTCTTATAGAAAGTGTGTTTCATGTTGAAGGCTTTTACGTCAATTTTCTTCCTAATTCAATTTCGCCTTTCATTGGGTTTCATTTCGTATCTCCTTTTTCCCCCAAAAGAAATGTCATTTTTTGCAGCGTTCGGGTTTTCTTGCCTTTGTCAGATTACGATGGTGGGATCTATAGAATGCTAACTTTCTTATTTCAATCTTCCTAAGTTACCTTCTGTAGTTTGAAACGTACGTTTTATGTGCTTTTTAATGTGTCTGTGCATCTCGATTGTATTAAGCAACTGAAAATAGAAAGGGACAAATGTGATGTCTTTAAAAGGTATGATATCATTTGAAAACGTGATGCAATAAAAGAAAATCTGTTCCGATCATTTTTTCCAATTTTATCAAAGTCATAGTAGTAAAAAAGGGCCCAGAATAACCAAAAAAACACCAAAAATGGCCAATTACGATTTTTATTGAGAATGATCCTTTTAAAATATTTTATATCGTAATAATTTGCAAGTATGAAAATCTATTGAATGAGACAAATCTACTTGTTCCTCTTTTGTCTTCCGCTACTACTTCCACAGATGGTGAACACATCTTTGAACATATGGTTCTTTTTCGTTTGTTCGTCCTTTTGGGCTAGATTCTCTTGATTATTTTGACTAATAGACAAATTTATCTTTTCATTAGTTTTTTTTATCTATTTGCATCCTATTGTTTGCATTCAATTGTGTTTCAATTTAGTATTAAATGAATTGTTTTTTATTACCTCTCATCTCTGTGTTGGCGGGAATCTGTACATTGAGTCTCATTTCCTATCTCTTTTCTGTTCTTTTTTGTACACCAAGACGTTTTCTTTGTTACTTTTCTTCATAGTACTGGTAGTAAAATAGTCATTACTTGATCTCGCAGTTAAAGATGATTGGTCTCGTCATAAAAATGTCCTTAATTTCCCACCGTTCAATTATTGCGCTCTTCCTAGTGAACAAAAACCTTCAAAGAGTTTTTCGAATGATTGAACTCCTTGTTTGTGCTGCTGATACAACGTTTCGGCTGATCCATTCTACAGCATTCTTAATGCGTACTATCTGATCGTGATGGTGAATTTTTTCCCTCCAATGGTAGCAACGCTTATAACGTAGGATTCGGGTGTTTTCTTTTTGTTTCCCTATTAGACCTGGATTTCCATTCCGCGTCCCTGTTGGATAGCAGAAGCCACATCGAGTTGAACTCCGCACTAGTCTGACATATATTCAGCCCCCATGTTGATGTATGCTCATTCTTTCGGGTAATACACCTGGAGAGGGCCATAGAATAGATCGGTCGGAACGTTAACAGCACAAACCATAATAATTTCAATCGTCCTAAAACACTTTGAATATTCATGATCCTTCCCGAGAGGAGATTTATCTTATAACTTCAACTATATCTTCGGCATTTTTGTAATAACTCCAATGTTTTCATGATCCAAACAATTATAGCTATCAATCCCATCATTGCTGTGAAACATATACGCTCGGAAGAATAATGTCTATTCAAAATAAACGTTGAAAAATATCAATAGATAATTCTCTAACAATATTGTAATCTATTTTTTATTAACAGAAATTACTTTTAGATAATTTAAGTAAGATACAAACGATGCAACCTCCCGAGAGTCACCAGCAGAGCTGAAACATGAAACCTATCCAAGAGATTGATCTGCAAACTGAGAAGCATGCAATGTGCACATGAGAGAATCAGGCTCAACATTACATGGAGAGACCACAAGACAGCACCGTATATTCAGGGAAAAATGGGAGTCCAAGACACCATTGAAATCATTAGGAAACTCAAATGGCAATGGGCTAGTCATGTTGCAAGAATGGACAACACAACTCATAACTTGGATCCCCAAAGATCTAAAGCAGAACCGAGGCCGGCAGAATATGAGATGGTGAGACGAATTGGACAGGTTCAGAAAATATTGGCTCGGAGACACCCACGATAGAGAATTGTGGCAGATCCTAGGGAAGGTCCATGTCCAACGTCGGACAATAAAAGACTAATGATGATGATGATGATGATGAAGACTCTAAAGAGAATATCTTGCAGTGACACAGAACAACACATCTGGACCGTAACAAAGGTTTTAAAGAACAGCATCCTCGCTGTATTGAATTGCCGTAGCGATGATCATAGACCCGGCCAAACAGCAAAAAACATAGACCGAAGGTAGAGTATTCCTTCAGGTCAACGGACTAATAGGGGCGGGCGGTTATCTGATAATTTCAATGTCCGTTAAATCGAATGTTGTCTCAGAAAGGGGCATTCTTAACCATTTTTCCACAATCTAAATTCAAATATTTCAAAGCAAAAAAAAATCATTGCAATATAGAACGTAAATTTATCAAGATCATATAAAGGATAAAGGTCCCGAATATGATAGAGTTAAAAGTCATCGGCTGCTGCACTATACAGAAAAATTTAGGAAAAATAAATAAATGAAATGTGCGTTGTGAATGTTTCTCTCTACTGGTAGATTTGCATTTTTTCATTAGGTTTCATACGATTTGTAGCTTTAATTTTTGTATATTTTGATGATGAATACCTATTACTAACGTAAGTTGTTCGCGGAGATGTCCATAGAGGTCTTTGATGATGGAAATTTTTTATCCACACTGAAAAGTGAACAGAACCCATATGAAATTCACTTGAATCTTTTTTAATAAATAAAAGGGTAGTCCAATCCAATCACAATTTTAATTCATTTAAGCAAAACGATGATATTTACATGAAAACGTTTTTTTTAAAAACAACGGAAACACAAAGAAAGAAAATATCAAATATTTAATCAGAAAAATAGAAAAATCTGTCGCAAGTTTCGGTGCAATCATTAACTGTCGCTTTCATTTAGTTTTATTTTGAATTGAAATTACTTTTTCGGCATTTAATCAGATAAATAAAAATAAAACTCTGTCCATGTGTTTCAACATATTGTTAAGAGAGAGAGAAATTCATCAACATTTATTTTAGAAGTTTTCCTGATGCACAGTTGTGGGTAAATGTCACGCGGATTATAAATACGGAGACAAATTGTGAATCTGCATTGAATCATTTTATGTATTAAAAAAACATTCACTTCAAAAAATAAGGCGTGATGATAAGTGAAACATTTTTTAAAAAAAAGTGAAAGCAAGTCTATCGTGTACAGTGTTGCCACCTTGATTTCTTTCCGGCTAAAACTCATTCAGAAATGGTGGGAATCGGCTAAATCACTCTTTAGCACGGCCAACTTTATGGTTAAGAATGTTATCAATTATCAAATAAAATGGTTTCGTACTAAGACTCCAGAAAAAGCAATTTTTTTTAAATTGTACGAAAACTTTTATTAAACGCAATTTGCTGTGGATTTGCTGGGAAAAGATCAGTATCTGACTCCAAAAATATCCTCAAAGCAGAAGTTTCAGTTAAAATTAGATTTATCGATCTTAGATTAAAGAAAAATAATGAAAATTATGGAAATAGGTTTCTCCATATAGCTTGATTTGAATTGACTGACGTTGAAAAAATAGCAAAAATTGGTCATGACCAAAATATCTCCACCCTTAGCTATATCTATTGCTAAAAATATCGATATATAAATGTTGTGAGTAAGCTATGATTTAACATTAAATCCACTAATCGTTTATCTTTCAATGTCCGCATTTTCGACTATCTGCTATTGCTGAATTTTATTGGCTAAATGAGGAAAGTCGATCAGATTTGGCCGACAGAAATGACTGATTTGGCATCTCTGATTGCACTCATGCGCATTGCATTTGCAATTAATGGGTCCGCCAAATCCGGAAGCTGTTATATCGGGCTCTGTTAAACCGAGGGTTTACTGTAGTCTTCACTTTTGACTCGTCTGTCCGTCCCCCAGAGAATATTTCAGTGCTCCTGGTTACATTCTTTAACATAAAGTCTTGAACATTTCCATGAGTAGTCCAGTAGCCACCTACTGCAATTGGCTTTTTTATTATTGTTTTCTTAAATTCACCTTTTTTTCACTTGTTTTAAGGTTATGCTCGATTTTCAATAATAATCCATTGTTAAATAGACACTTTTATTTTGACGTCACATTTGTGGCGTTTAGGTGTTTGTGGAAAAACTTGGTTGGGATGATGGTGATAGAGAGAGGGAGAGAGTATGAGAAAGAAAGCATGACATAGAATGGTTGAATTTTAATTTTCAGTTAATACAAATAGCATCTTTTTGTCTTACTGGTTTCGTTACATCCGTTCACTTGAAACTGTTCTTTGATCTCGACAAGTCATGGTTCGCTGTGTGTAACTTAGTGTCACTGTCCGAAAAGTCAAGATGGGGTACGTGTGTTAGTAAAGTCTTTACTGACAGAGAAATAAGATGAGAAAAAGGAAGCAACTTGGCTACGGTGATTCATTTTTAGGCAGAGTTGGCAATATTTGTCTTAATGCCGGATATTGAGAGGTTACAAAAAATTATGTTATAAATTATCGAATGAGCCACGGTTGAAGAGTCATCTGGGCATCAAGCCTGTGGTATTGGAAATGAAAACGCATATTTTAACAGGCTCATTTTTTATACATTTGAGATTTTAAGCAGATAACCAAGGAAACAAAGGGATTCGAAATTAAAGAGATAAATTTAATAAAAGCAATCGTAATAAAAAGTAATTTTCTACTCAATTATCTGCTTCAGGCTTGTAAATTTATGGATTTCGAAAGAACACAAGCTCGTAGAAGGCGTGATTTTACAAAAAAAAAAGGTTTGTGGCGGAGAATTTTGAAATAGGAAGGAATGGAATACTCTATGAGCAAATATACAAACTTGAACGTCGGGAAGCTTATTCATTGAAAACTGTACAAAAGGATTAGAAAAAAAGAATCAAATAGAAATTGCGTCGAAAGAGATACGGTATTGAAACTATGAGGAATGTATAGAGGGTGAGTCATATGGAATTGTTGGCAAGAATCAGAAAGAGGGAGATAACTAAAATGCAGGCAAAAAAAAAACAGAATCAATACAAGAAATGGAGAATGGAGAAACGGAAATTGGAAAATATACGAAAAAAATGGTTACGATTTCGCTGATAGGAATACACACCTACTCATGAGTTAAAAGGATGTAATCTACCACTGAAATGGACTCCGTGGTAGGCTTTCTTCTTTTAAAAAGCCATCACATAGGAATCCAAATATATCTGTGAATTATTTCACGGTTATTAACTAGTATACATTACACATATATATACATGATACAAATCAGGAATACAATATGATATAATACAATATCCTCTGTGTGATAGATTTAATTCTTGAAGTTCTCGATACATCATCATCAGTCTTTTAGCGTCCGTCGTTGGACATAGACCTTCCCCAGGATTTGCCACACTTCTCTATCATGGGCGTCACGGAGCCAGTACTTCCTGAACTTGTCTAGTTCGTCTCTCCATCTAATATTTTGCCGGCCTCGGTTGCGCATATGGTCTCGGGGAATCCATGTTGTGAGTCGTGATGTCCATCGATTGTCAGCCATTCTTGCAACATGGCCAGCCCACCGCCATTTGAGATTTTTTATGGATTCTATGATGTCTCTAACTCTTGTCTTTTCCCGGATGTGTTGTGCTGTTTTGTGGTCTCTCCATGTGAGGCCCAGCATTATTCTTTCATGTGCACGTTGCATGGTTCTCAGCTTACGGGTCTGTTTCTTGGTTAAGTTCCATGTTTCAGCTCCATAAGTGACTATTGGGAGGATGCATTGGTTATACACCCTTCTCTTTAGGATTAACGGGATCTTATTATTTTTGAAGGTTGAGCTAGCTCTGCCAAAGGCTTGCCATCCTAGTGTGATTCTTCGCTTGATTTCTTCTTCTTTTGAGGGTCTCATGGAGATTCGTTGCCCTAGGTAGATGTAGTAGTCTACTTTCTCGAGTTCTGTGTCCTCGATTTCGATCTTAGTGTTCTTATCTCCAATGTGGTTGTTGCACATGATCTTCGTCTTGCTGAAGTTCATGTGTAGGCCGACTTTCTTGCTCTCTTCATTTAGTTCATCTATCATTAGTTGGAGGTCGTGTAGGTTCTGTGCGAAAAGGGCTATGTCGTCTGCGAATCTGAGGTTGCTCAGATACTCGCCGTCTATTTTAATTCCTTTACTCTCCCAGTCTAGCCTTCTGAAGATCATCTCGAGGCAGGCTGTGAAGAGTTTAGGTGAGCTGGTATCACCTTGTCTTACTCCTTTCTGGAGCTGGAAGGGGTCCGAGTCTTTATGTAGCCTGATAAAGGAGCTGCCATGATTATATATGTTTCAACACTTCAACATATACTGGATCTACACCTTGCCGACTGATGGCCTCCATGACCTTAGGGATTTCTACTGAGTCGAACGCCTTTTTGAAGTCGATAAATGCTACGGCAAGTGGTAGTCTATACTCTGCTGCTTTTTCTTTCAGTTGATTTATCGAGCGCAGGTGGTCGATGGTCGAGTAGCTTCTTCTAAAGCCAGCCTGTTCACGTGGCTGGTTTTCATCGAGTGTTTTTGTGATTCGGTTAGTGATGATCTTTGTGAAAAGTTTATATACACAGTTGAGCAGGCTTATAGGCCTATAGTTGTTGAGGTCTTTCGGGTTCCCACATTCGTCTTTAAACATTAGGTTAATTTAGAGTAGAGCTTAAAATAACCTCACGAGAAAAAAATACACTCTAAAAATATTGGACAATACCGTAATGACGGCCTACTAATTGTAGAAAAAGGTAAGTGAAATAAAAACACAACTTTAATGTTGAAATCAAGGACAATGTAAAAATCACAAATTACTCAAAGGGTGCTCAAAGGTAGACTAGCTTTGCTATTCTTAAAACTAAATATTTACACTGAAAGGCTTGGGGTTGAATGGTCTGGAAATGGAGAGGTCTGTGCTGAGATGGCATCACTCAATCGACAACAATGAAGTGACGATAATGAATCGTAAATACCCTTGCCCTCCTTAGTGCATTAGAGAAGTGCTACCATATGGTAGCTGACCACCGAGGCAGTATATTGTATCCTAGACCGGGGAAAACATTTCGTATATCTCCCAATTTTCTAAGCTTAGATACGGTCAACTGAGTTGTGTAGGGTCTGGTACTATCATGGAGCTGTAAAGAGTGAGACAGACACGTGAGTAAAGTGTTCAGAGGTGAGGTTTATTAATCCTTAGATCTTAATGGTCCAGACATGTTTCGGGATTTTTCCCATCTTCAGTGGTGTGTGCTGTGTGAGTATGTGTTTTTAAGGTTTAAAGTTCCCATGTGGAACCAGAGTCCACTATCAGGAGCTATGCCTTGTGGGTAAAATATGTTATAAAGGCTGCTGGAGGCATCCTGCTGAGTGAGAGAAAGTCCAGCTAGTTATCAAGTCTTTGGTTAAGCAGCAGCAGTTGGTCTTTGAGAGGGCAAAGTGTGTCAGGGTAGGAGGGAAGTGATGTAGAGTTAGATTTTTTTGGTATGTTAAGGATAGTGTAAATGGAGGGGTGATGAGGTCAAGGAGCTACATAGGTATCAACCTTACAAGTTATCAAAAATGTGTTGGCTGTGATTTGGACTAGTGGTATAACTGGCTAAGGTGAATTTTTCCTATGGGTCTGGGTGACTTTGAAGCTTTCAGTATTGAATGTATCTTAGATGTGGGTGTGAGGATATTATTAGTAGGAGTTTTGTGAATTAGAGATCTGTGTGATAAGGGTTGTTCAGTTTAGTGTTTAATCCATTATATATATATATATATATATATATATATATATATATATATATATATATATATATATATATATATATATATATATATATATTACTATAGATAGTTAAAAATACGGATTTAAATCACAAATAAGTCCCCCACTAATGAATTGCTGGACAACTTTGAAAATGAACTATCAAACCAAATAAACTCAACCAAATTCAGGAACTCTGTTCATACATTCCAAAAAAGCATACTGAGGGAACTGAAGAGAGTTGAAAATCAAATTAGATGACAGCAAATCAGACAAAATAACAAATATTTACAAAATGAAACCGGATGATTACAAGAAAATTGACAGCGCAGAGCATTACTAACACTCAAAAGGAGGGAAAAAACGACTAGCAGTGAGAGAAAAATAAACAAGGAAGCGAAATGAAATAATTGAAAAAATGCCCATTAGCATCAGAGTAGCAGCACTCCAAAAAAAACCGCTTACGTTCTACTAAAAGACCACAAAGCAGACTTCACTAAGAAACCAACAGCTGCATTGATTAATCCAAATGAACCGGACATCGGTAGAATCAGCAAAGCAATCCTCAAAAGGATAAATGCATCCGGAGGAAAAAGTAATGGACTGAATAAATGGATCAACACCCAAGACACCACGAAATAGTTTCAAAATATATGGCAGGAAGACATTCATTTTTTAACAATGAAGAGTAGTGGATTAAGAAAAACCATAAGTTGGCGTGGTACTGGGTGACTATGACTCTGCACAGGTCTTCAATTTAATTGGACTAAAAATCTTATATAGAATTACCACATTCATAGAAGTACAAAAAATTGGATTAAACCGTGATAACGGCTTCCTAGTTCTTAAACCAAATGGTGCATCCTTATATATTAAGTATAGGCGTCCATTGTGCAAAGGTAGAGCAAGTATATTCGCCCTAACCCCGAAAATGCAATAGAAATCTAATGTGAAACTGGAATCTGCTACTATCGGTCATAAGTTATAATATTCATCTCATCTATCAATTTTCCATGAAAGAAAATACTATTACTTACAGGAGTTGCTAGTAAAGTCAGAATGAACTCAAGCAAAGAAGACATTTTGAAATATTCATTTGACATCATAGATTTAAAAAAATATTGACATCATAGATGATAAAGAATATGAAAAAAGGCAGCCATTTATGTTCTAGAGATGTAAAAGTAAAGGCAATCAGCCGGAGGCGCTAATTCCAGAACCAACCCAGACAAAGTGTTAGAGGGATCCTGAAAGCTAACCTAAAATGTCTAACCAAGAACCTCTTTGACACTCTCCCTCAAGAGGAAAACCAATCATCTTGTTAAGATTCGCTGTAGCAAATTTGAAAGACATCAGACCACTGCCCAACTCCTGGTACAACACTTGAGGTTCATAACTTACCACGTCGTCTTTGAACGCATGTGAGTGAGAGCGTGTATATGTGTGTGTGAGAGAGAGAGAGAAAGTAGAAAAAGCATCTAAACATGGGTTCAGTCCAACTAGAAATGGCAGGTATGCACAACAGACATCGGGGAACGTTTTGAATTGAAAGGTTTTCTTAGAGAAAACACTGTTTAAAAATATATAGAGGAGATTCTATTTACAATGAAAGTAATGAGGTCATTTCTATGAACTACAAAGCTAGAAAAATTATAGGTCTAGTTTTGCATCAGACGCACATCGTTAATATGCCAATACACACACATGCCGGTTGATTAGTTAAATGGATTTTTTATTGGCTTGATGATTGGTTGATTTGCTGATTAGATGTTTGGTTGGGTAGATGGAGGGATGTTTTTTTTTGTTTGATGGGTGGATAGATGTATGATTGGTTTATTTGTTATTTGGGTTGATGGTTGCATGGATGGATAAATGGATGGCTGGGTGGTTTTCCGTGTGTTGTTTTGATGAAAAGACAGACGATTGGTCATTGGTTGGTTGGGTGGTCGGTTTGTTGGTTGGGTGGTCTCTCTTATGGATAGATCGATGGAAGTTTTGTTGTGCACCCAAGCACAAAGCGACAATCTTTTTAATGAAATTTATCTTCGTTTTGTTCTTTCATAGAATCATAAAGAAATTACTTCGAGATATATTAAAAATACGCGTGAGGATCGGCTAGAAATGACGTCCTTGGTGATTGGCTCCGTACAACAGGGATACACGCAGACAAACACACGGGAATTTACCATCCACTGTAAGATGAAAAAATGATCAAATTCATTCTATTACTATGAATTGGCTTTAGCAATAGGTATCAGAAGAGCTGAGACTTTTCGCTGACCCAATACATAACGCACATGACGGACGTGATCTTGCTAATGTCTTACAGGCAACATTTTCTACCACGTCTCTTCATCTTGTATCTAGTTTTTTTTTTAATGTGTTAACTGTCTCACAGCACCAATCGGTCAGCATTTTGCTCCTTGTTATATGCACTGCCCATCTCTATTTTAATAATTTGTGTGATATACGTCATCCAGGTCGTATCCATGTTGATATTTTTATACTGCGAAGAGTTCCCCCAAACAATGCCATTTCTATTCCCCTCTGTATCATAATGAGTTTGTTTTTATTTGGTTTTATAAGTTTCCTTGTTTGTCATCCGTTCGTCATAGTTTTATTATGCATGCATTATATACTTTACGTTCTAATCACACCAGCTGTTTGCTTTCAGTATGTCCCTATTTATAACAAATACTCTCCATCCAATCTTTATGCTTCGTCTCATTTCATTCCTGTGGCCTTTCTCTAGCTTCATCACCTGACGTAGGTAAATGTATTCCTTAACTTTCTCTGGGCCTTCACTGTCTATCCTTGTGTTTTTTTTAAAGATATTAAACATTTCTTTTGTCTTTCTTTTGCTCATCCATAATTTTTTTTTTTGCTTTTTCTATTTAGTACACTAAACATGTTTATCAAACCCATCACAGTTTCTGACATTAATGCATTATCATTACAATACTTCAAATTGTTCAAATATTTAATTTCACTCTAGCCAGTCTGTTCTCCGGAGGGTGCTTTTTATACTTGTTGAAAAAGGTTTTGGCGATATTCTATCCTCTTGTCTTACTCTTTTTCCAATCTTAATCTTGTTAGAATTTTTATGAACTCTAATTATTGTAGTTCCATTTTCATATATTCACAATTTTAAATAATTTTCATTCATGAAACTATACATGGTTTGTTGGATAAATTGACGGATTGTTCGTTTGTTCGTTGACTGGTTAGATGGTTGGAAAGATGGATTATTCTTGCACAATTGAGTGGTTGGATGAATAGATGGATGATTGGATAATTTGTTAGTGATTTTGTTTGATGGATATTTGAATGGTTGACTTGTTTATTTGTTGGTTAGATAGATTGATAAACGGTTGTTTGGTTTGATGGATAGATAAAAGACTAGTTGGTTGGTTGATGGTTTGGTCATTAGATGGGTAATTGTTTTTTGTTTTTTTTTGTTTTTTATTAGATTTACAGGTTGATTATTAGTTGATTCCTTGTGTGGATAGAGATTTTTCAAATACACGACCTATCTGAGGTTGGATTGATAGATGGTCGGGTGGTTTGCTGGTTGAGTGGTTTTCTGGTTGGTTGATTTGATGGATTGATGGATGACGGGTTTGTTGGTTCAATGGATTGATAGATGGTTGGATGGTTTGCTGGTTGAGTGGTTTCTGGTTGGTTGATTTGAAGGATTGATGGTGACGGGTTTGTTGGTTCAATGGATTGATAGATGGTTGGATGGTTCGCTGGTTGAGTGGTTTCTGGTTAGTTGATTTGATGGATTGATTGATGAAGGGATTTTGGTTAAATGGATTGATAGATGGTCGGGTGGTTTGCTGGTTGAGTAATTTTCTGGTTGGTTGATTTGATGGATAGAGGGATTGTTTAATTGGTTAAATGGATTGATAGATTGTTGGTTGATTCATTAGTTGGATGGTTAGATTGAAAGATTGATAACTGGTTAGTTGGTTCGATGGATTGATGGATGGTTGGTAGATCTGATTGATAGATGGATAAATGGATAATGGGTGAGACGAATTGATACATGGTTGAGAGGTTTGCTGGTTGGTTAGTCGGGTGGATATATGGATGACTGGTTGGTTGGTTAAATGGATTGATAGATGGCTGGATGGTTTGCCAGTTGATTGGTTGGATTAATAGATGGTCGACTAGTTTGTTTTTTTTAGATAGATTGATATATATTTTGGTGGTTTCCTGGTTGCCTGATGGTTTGGATGGATAGACGGAAGACTGATTAGTTGGTTAGATACATCAATAGATGGTCGGATGGTTTGACGACTGGATGGTTCAATTTATAGGTGGATGGATGGGATGGTTTGATAGATTGATAGAAGGTTGGGTGGTTTGCTTGTTGGTTGTTTGGTTGGATTGAGACACGGATGATAGATTAGTTGGTTAGATATATTAATTGATGGTTGGATCATTTGTCGGGTGGCTGGATGGTTAGGTTAGATTGATTGATTGAAGGTTGGTTGGTTTGCTTGTTGCTTGGTTGATCAGATAGATAAATGGATGACTGGTTCGTTGGTTAGATGGAATAATAGATTGCTGTATGTTTTGTTGGTTGGGTGGTTCAGTGGTTCGGTGGATAGATGAATGACAGGTTGGATGTTTAGATGGATCGATAGATGGTTAGGTTGTTTGTGAGTTGGTTGTTTTGATGGTGGATGGATGACTGGAAGAGTTGCTCGGTTTGTTGGCTGGTTGGATAGATTGATAGATGGTTGGTTGGTATGATGGATAGATTGAAGAGTAATTGGTTGGTTGGTTATATGGATGATTGTTTTTGTTTTTGTTTTTTGTTTGTTTTTTTTTCGTTGATTGGATTGATGGAGTGATGATTGCTTGGTTGTTTGTATAGATAGGGATATATTACAAAAACATGACCTGTCTAAATTCGACGAGTTTTGGGAATTAAATGACGTCTTACGTAGGAGGTCCGTACACACAAACACAGACACTCAGTCAAACAGAAGTTTAAAATCACTTTAAGGACGAACGAGAAGGAAAAAAATAAACAAATTCATAAAATGTACCAAAATATCGGGCGTATTACCGAGTGTACATCTGAGGGCAAATAGTAAAATTTCATACGATTGTACCAACTCTGTCACCCCAGTTCCTGACAGCTGCTTCTCCTGTCAATTGCTCTTAATATTCCAATACTATCTCTCTCTCTCTCTCTCTCTCTCTCTCTCTCTCTCTCTCTCTCTCTCTCTCTCTCTCTCTCTCTCTCTCTCTCTCTCTCTGACCACCTCTCTCTTTTTCTCTGTTTATATACGAAACAGTTGTCACAGAAGTTCAGGTGGAATTCCCAACCAACCATTCACAGTTGTTGTTTATTGGCGAATGCGACTTAATACACATTCCAATCACTCACCTCTAATCGGATCCAAATCCCAAATCCTGAACACACAATATTAACTTTGAAAAAAATCTTCTTTTTTTTAAATAACAATCAGATAAGAAATCAAAATGAAAAAAAAATTCGCAAAAATGAAAATGTAATCACACAAGGCTCCATGAATGTAAATTGGGAAACAAATGTTTAACTCCAAAAATAGTGTGCAAAGCACAGTTTTACACTCTGGAAAATTGGAACGAATCAAAATTTCACACCAGAATCTCATAACCCCTGGTAAAACTAGACTATCTAATCACATAAAATTATTCGCACATGAGAATTATAGAAACAACACTTCTCTCCCTAACTTTTTTCTAAACACTCAAACGTCGAGGAAAAACAACTACTGTGAAATGGAAATCATTCAAAAAATAACTACTTGTAAAAGCCTTCATTAAAATGTCTTCTATGTCTTGGAGAGAAATTTAATATTATTACATTTAATAAGAAAAACAATTTACTAAAGTCTAAATCAGAAGTAGGGGTAAAATACAGACATAAAACAAAATTTGCTCTGAAAAAAGGTAAGAGAAACATAACCTAGCATGAGTCTAAAACTTGAAATAAAATAAGAAGCTAACAGTTATATATATATATATATATATATATATATATATATATATATATATATATATATATATATCAACAATAAAAGATTAAAACAGTAATCCTCAACCTAACAAACAGGGGTCGCAAAATCAGAACAAAATAGGAAATTATCCAAAAAATATAAACGATGAAAGATTGAACCATAATACTCAGCCTGACAACTCCTATCTTAGCTTTTTTCTTAA
Source organism: Thysanoteuthis rhombus (assembly GCA_963457665.1). Lineage (NCBI taxonomy): Eukaryota > Metazoa > Mollusca > Cephalopoda > Oegopsida > Thysanoteuthidae > Thysanoteuthis > Thysanoteuthis major. The sequence goes on along the minus strand of OY735211.1, from coordinate 4,173,273 downwards.
TAATAAACCAATCGAATATAATTGAAAACAAAGGTAAAATGGTAAAACCGGGGACAGATAATCGAAATGTGAGCCACGGCACCCGCCTAACATCAGCAGACAAAAATGAAATTTGTGCCTACACTATTTTTTCTTTCAATCAATCATGTAAAAGAAATAACTCTATAACCTGAATCTCCAAAATAAACAAATATAGCTGCTACACATCTAAATGCAGACAAATGGAAATTTTTACTACATGAGTCTATGGTATTGTCACGTAGACGCTAATTTTGAAAAATCTACCAAGTGGAACGATTCGAATTTCCTTATACATGAGACATTGAACTCATTGTAATATATATATATATATATATATATATATATATATATATATATATATATATATATATATATATATCCAAAGTAAGATGGAATTCCATAAATGTGTTAAATCTTAGTTCTATTTTTCTTTTTTTATATAATACAACACGTGTTTCAACTATCAAGATCCTCTTCAGGTAATGTCCTCTTCCTTTATGTGTTCTTTTGAATCTTTAGTTTTGTATGTTTGTGTTTGTAGGGTTTGTTTCCATGAAGATATATGTATTGTGACTGAGAATGTGGTAATAATCACGGAGTTCTTTGTGAATTATAGTGTAATCACTTTGAGGGACCATGTAATTCTTTTTTGAATTTCCAGTTGTGTATATCTGTTGAAACTGTTGTTTAATGAGAGTTTCATGTGTATCAATTTTGACGGTTGTTTTCTTGGTGGGATGGGCTGAGTTGATCCCCCTTCTTATCCCCTTGGATTATGCTTCAGTATTGATATATATATATATATATATATATATATATATATATATATATATATATATCATCATCATCATCACCAGTCTTTCAGCGTCCGTTGTTGTATATAGACCTCCCCCAGAATTTGCCACACTTCTCTATCATGGGTATCGCGGAGCCAGTACTTTCTGAATTTTTCAAGCACGTCTCTCCATCTAATATTCTGCCGGCCTCGGTTGTGCATGTGATCTCGGGGGATCCACGTCGTGAGTTACGATGTACACAGTTGTCTGCTATTCTTAAAACATAGCCAGTCCATAGCCGTTTGAGATTTGTAATGGATTCTATGATGTCCCTGACTCCTTTCTTCTCCCGGATGTATTGTATTGTCTCGTGGTCTCTCCATGTTAGGTTGAGCATAATTCTTTCATTTGCATCTTGCATGGTTCTCAATCATCGGATGTGTTTCTTGGTTAGCTTCCATGTTTCAGCTCCATAAGTGACTATTGGGTATACACCCTTCTTTTTAGGATTAATGGGATTTTCTTATTTTTAAAGATTGAGATTGCTCTGTCAAAGGCTTGCTATTCTAGTGTGATTCTTCGCTTGATTTCCTCTCTTGAGGGTCACATCGAGATTCGATCTCCTAGGTAAAGGTAGTGATCTACTTTCTCCAGTTCTGTGTCCTCGATTTTGATCTTAGTATTTTTATCTCCGATGTGGTTGTTGCACATGATCTTCGTTCTATATATATATTGACATCTTAACACGGAAAATATTTTTCCAAAGAGTGTCACAGTTAATAGATAAATCACCGCATTGATAGATTGGCTTAATTTTAAGTGTCCATTGTTACATTCAAAGATATGTTTTGACGCATAAATTCCTGTTCTCATTTGCTTCTGAGGAGAGATGTCCGATTATTCAATGATTGTGTGCAGCCAATATAATGCTCATTACATTCAATTACTAAGATGGCATTTTCTGAGTTGCATGTTAGGATTCTCTTTATTTCAAAAAGTTTGGTTGAGTGCTTGAATAAATAGGAACCCCTTTTAATAAAGAATATTGTACTTGTTACATTTCTTCTTGTAACATTTTGTAACCCCTTTAACAGTAAAATCTCCAAAATAGGCCGTTAGAATTAGTTTTACAAGTTTACGTTGGTGTTTACTTGGATACATTTGTTTCATTCTATTTTTTCTTTTGACTTTCGTTGAATTTCGGTATATTTTGAGGAATAACTGAGTTGCATTTGTTATTAGTAGATACGTATGCTAAAGGTTGGTCTCTGTTATTTTGAGGTGTTTTCCTCAATTCTGTTTGGGATATATTTTCAGCTCGTTTGGCCCCCTTGTTGATCGAAAATATAGGGTAACCTCCATGATAAAGGGTTTGGATGTAATTTGTCTAGATGGATTTTTGTAAAGTGGTACATGTCACGTGCTCGGGAGTAAGGATATATTTAATACAGTTTTTTTTTGGGGGGGGGGTGATGGTTTTTAGAATGAAGATACCGTCAAGTATTCGTAAGTTCGTGGTAAATGTCTTTAATGATTTTACCATTTTCATTTTTAATTCAAATGTCCAAAAAAAAGAATTTCTTTACAGCTATGTTCCATTGTGAATTTTATATTTGAATGTAAGAATTTTGGTAGACGGTAAAAATTGCTGTTTTTTGAGTCAAAATTAACTAAATAAACTTTTTTCTTTTTTTGGTAATTTTTATCGTATTTAGTACATAACTTGTTAGTTTGAAATGATATTTTTCATCCATGTTTTCTGTGCCGGTTAATAGATTGGTCACTTAACATTTTACTTAGATGATATTTTCTGTCTATGATAACTACTGCATTTCCTTTATCGGCTTCTTTTATAATGATGTTCTTATTATTTTCAATATCTTTCAAAGCTTGTTTCTGCTTTGATGAGAGTTTATCACACACACTTGAGTTTTCTTGTAATTCTAGATTCCATAGTTTTTTAAAATTTGTCTTAGTCTGTTTCTTCTTCATCTGAGCATAATTTAGATTAGTTCTTCATTTGGGAGATAACTCTGTTATCGGCGTCAAAAAACTTCCATCTCAATCAACGTTCGAATTTTTTCAAGCCCACTTTTAATTCTGTTAAATTGGGGGGGGGGTGAAATGTAAGACCTGAACTAAAAATATTTATTTGATCATTAATCAAATCATATGATGATAGGTTAATTATTTTATGTTTTTGGTAACTCACATTAATTTTCTTACCTGAGTTTAGTTTTCTAAAAAAAAAAAGGTTCTTTGTTTATCGTAAGAAACATGGTTAAATAATTAGGAGTTTTATCTTCTAAGAGTTCCACTTGAGCTTGAAGTTCAGTGACGTTTGGATCCATTTTTATTCTTTTTTGTACTGAGGTGTTATTTTTTTTCTCTGAATTACCTCAGAATATAAATTTCTTCCATTAGGAGAAAGTTGCCGTAAATCCCAGACATTTCTTTGCTTTTAATCGGATTGTAGAACAATATATTTTTCTTATTGAGGAGATTATTCCATATAACTTTTTGTTCGCTAGTTTTGTAAGCTACCTCCATATATATATATATATATATATATATATATATATATATATATATATATATATATATATATATATATATATATATATATATATATATATATATATATATATATATATATATATATATATATATATATATATATATATATATATATATATATATATATATATATATATATATATATATATATATATATATATATATATATATATATATATATATATATATATATATATATGGCGCTGTCCCATGTCTAACATTACATCGTTAATGCTACTTTGTAGAACTGGAAATGATCATTCTAATACATTCCTCGTTGTAAAAACTTCAGAGTTTACCTTACGATGTTAAACAGTTTTAAGTTTATGATGAATATATATATATATATATATATATATATATATATATATATATATATATATATATATATATATATATATATATATATATATATATATATATATATATATATATATATATATATATATATATATATATATATATATATATATATATATAAGTGTCTGTTTGTGTGGTGCAGTGTGGAATGGTATGTGGTGCACTGGGGATGGTGTGTGTATCCAAACAGAAACGATATTTTACAAAAACAAATTTATCGCTTTATTTCTACTTTATGAGATTTGACCTTTTCAAAATTATCTCCTCCTCTTTCAGTGTTTCTCCAGTCCTGGATTTTCATCTAGAAGTTGTTTTTGGTCTGTACAGAGTGTATTTCTCATATCCGATTTTCGATTTACAGTTTAAATACATTTCTAAACTGGACCTTTCTTTTGTGTTGACCAGTTTGCGAAATAGCTGTCAAAGGGGATGTTGCTGGTCAGACATAGTTTTCTCTGATGTGCCTCAAAATTTGGTTCTAATATTGTTTGTTCGGACGATCAATCCTATCTATGGTGTGATGTGAGTACATTAAATCGATGTGGCATGCCTTAATTTTAGTTCTAAATTATGTTTTAATTCATACATTAAAGACACTAAGGTGTATATTGTTTTCTCTCATCATTCAGCTCAACCTGGAAAACCAAATTAGCGCCAGAAGATTGGAGTAAGAAGAGAAAATGAATCCTAAGGACAAATTTAAGTGAATAAAATGAGACTTTGTTGTCTAAATAAATTGTTTTCTAATCGAAGCACGCTGATCAGATCAACCGAGGCTACGGAAAGGAGTGTTCAAAAGCTGTATATTAATCGAAAAGATTGGATTTTAAAACCCTATTTCAAAGGAAAATCAACAATATCCGAAAACTAAAATTCCCCTGATTGAAGAATACATATTCAAAGAAACAACTATACACAAGTGCGTGCGTGCATGCGCGCGCGTGCGTGCATGCGCGCGCGTGCGTGCATGCGCGCGTGCGTGCGTGTGAAAACAATAGGAATTGAGATAAACTCAGCAGTAAAAGTACATGGAGACTTCATTTATAAATTAAATAATTAATCCACAAATGAATTAATTAGTATGCTATACATGATACGGGAGGGGTTCCCATCTTCAGTAGCGTGTGTTGTGTGTGTACCTTTCAGTGGTTAAAAAGTTTCTGTAATCTAACATCAGATGTTTTGCTTTGGAAACAAAAATGAATATCAAAGGAGAGGATCCAGTTGGGGCATTATGATGAGTGGGACTTTCTTCTGTCTGTGTTGATCTGCAGTATCAGGTCTTCGAGGGGCTGTAGGCTGTCAAGGATCCTCAGGAGTTGGTTTTAGTATTAGACTGTATGGATGCTTGTTAGGTTGGGATAACACAGATGGTGGGATAACACAGATGGTGGGATAACGAGGTCAGGGAACTTCATATTTTGTATCCTCATTAGTCATTGTGGATGTCATGGAAAGTCTGATGGCGTTAAACTGTGCAAATGAAATATCATACAGAGGTTTTATCGGTAGGGGTCTGAATGACAGTGCAAAGATCCCAACACCAGATATACATGAAGGCGGGCAGGGTGCGAATTTTGGGGGGTTATTAGTGGGGGAAATATGATGTTATATCATGAAACTGAATATAATTGTTCCCGAAAAACTTCTTTCGTATCACACTCTTCCTAAAGAGAAGAGAAGTAATCCAGATTTGAAAATAAGTATTGTTGGGAGGATTTGAAATCGCGTCATGACATTGTCTTAAGGCATGATACCTTTGATTGTTGTTCTGAAACAGAATCAATTAAATAGTGTGAACGAAACAAACAGGTTTCTTCTGTCTGCACAACACTGGCATTCAGGTTTTGCTTAAAAGCAGCCAGTTGCAAATGTCATTTGTTTTCAAATTATAACAAACATAAATTGAATCTACAGAGCTTCCCCGAAGAATTATTTTAACTGACAACACCATTATTTAATAGAAAATAAAATTCACTACAGCTTCCAGTGAAAAATTTGTAATCAAATGAACCATACGAATAAAACGTGTGTTAAGTTTACGACCGATACGCTCTCATTGGTTGATTGGTAAAAACATTGACCAATCAAGAGAGAGATTTTTCGAACGCAAAAATTTGAATAAAACTGTTTTATGAAAAGGATTATGTTTGTTCGTTTCTTTGTCACCATACAGAATTGCAAGTTTGTGAAATTAAAGGCTGAGATTCGTTTTAGCAGCCAGAGTAATATTTCATGAAAATTCATTATTTTTTCAGTATAAATCAATTAGATAAAAGTATCACTTATTTTTTAACGACATTTCATTGCTATGAAATAATGAAATATCACTCATCCTATTTGGAATAATATTAATCACCGTAAATTAAACAAATAAGAATATTACTTGTTTTATTTAAAATAATACTTATTTTTATTTAGAATGAAATAGACAAGGAAAAATAGTAAGATAGTTTATTTAAAGGGTAAAATAAATTGAGGGGAGAAGTGAGACTAGGCTATTCCATAACAGTGTTAGAAGAGAGGTGAGGAAGTCTGGAAAGTTTCCCAGTGTAGGAAAAGAAAGTAGGGAAATAAGATGTTTGGTTATTTCCTGAGAGGGTAGGGAAAATTTCATGTATGGAAATAATCTATGTTTTTGTAATATTTGAATAAAATTCATGAATTGGTAAGGATGATTTGACATGATAATAGAGGGAATGAGGAGTGAAAGAAGAGCAGAAACATGAGATAATGGATCATCTCAGTTGTGGAATTATCGTTGCTCCGGCTGGTTAATATATAGCTTGAAAATTGTCAAGATTTTAAGGGGTAACTCACACCTAACTTGGTCAAATTTTGACACTTTTGTTTTTTACATCATCTTATATAAAAAAAGATCGATCTTTCAAATCGAGTGGTAAACAATAATGAGACATTTGGGAAAGATATTAAGTCTGGTACTGTTTGTATATTGGGTATAAAATACAATTGGACACCGGCAGCGGTGATATTTTTATTGAAATGTTTATATCATGTAGATATTTTATATTGTGTAGATATATGATGTACATATTGTATGCAAAATGCATATTGTTTGCAGATTTTTTGTGTAATGTAGCATAAATAAATGTAATATATGACATTTTAACTTCGATTTTTTCAAAACAATATTTTTTTAACTGAGCACTTCTCCCTTATTTATGAATCGATTTTCATGAAACAAACACCATTTTATAGGGACATCTATTGACAAGACATTTCAAGAAGTATATTTTGGGATTCTTTTTTATCCAAAATTTTGATGTATATTTTTTAAATGCCCCCCATTCTTTTATTTCTGGGGGGTGGGGTCAAGAAAATCCCTGCAAAACGAAAATCTAGATATATTTCTGAATAATACATTTAAATTTCTATTCATTGTGAGTTCCTCCTTAATTATTTCTTTAAAATTCTTTGGTTCTGGGATGTGATTAGAAAAATATGTATACTTGTCTGGGAGATATTAGTCGATGATAAGCAGAATTTTTAGCCACTCATATCTGAATATCTAAATAGTAATTGAATATATTCATAATTTATTCACATTATGAGTTCGTACCAGACAGTTTTTGTCCCAACAAATATACGAAAGAGACTTGAACGGAAAACGTGGTGAAAATTGGACATTTGCATGAAGATAAAACAAATTAGAATGACAAATACTATATCGCGATGAGAGGCAGTATAATTATTTCGATTGATTTTAAAAAATTATCAAAGAACTTAAATTTCTTTTGCATAGATAATTTTTTCTTTGATATTCTTGATATTCATTTTTTATGTTTGAGATATCGGTGAATTGGAAACAAAATGTATCTTTTTTGTCATCTGTTTTAACAAAAGATATGAATAAAAACTGCACTGACTTACAAAAAAAAGGGACAATTTTCTTGAATTTTACTGAATTTGGCTCAAGGATAAGGGCGAAATTGAGAAAAAGAAATTTTCATCCGTTAAAAAAACATGTAATATAATTTTTAAAGTGAGCACTATCGTTAAAAGTTTACTGCTAACCCCACATGGAGGGATCACAAGACAGCACAGTATATCAGGAAGAAAACAGGAGTCCAAGACATCAAAGAATCTTCTAGGAAACTTAGATAGCAATGGGCCAGTACTGTTGCTAGAATGGTAGACGACTGATGGGCATCACGACTAACAACATGGATCCTCGGTGATCACATGCGAAATCGAAGCCAGCCGAATACAAGTTGGGGATTTGAACTAAACAAATTTTTAAAAGTACTGGCTCCACGATGGAGAAATGTGGCGAATCCTGGGGGAGGTCTATGTCCAACGACGGACGTAAAAAGTCTGATGATGATGACTACGGCAAGGGAGTTCATCGGCAATTCCATGTTTGCAGATGTTTTTCAACCTGATTTAGGTGTCTTGGATTGCGCTTCGATGTCAGAAATTGTTATTAAGATGGTTTTTAACAACATGATATCTTATTTGTTTGTTGTTTTTTTTCACCCGTATTTCCGATGTAAACCTACCAACAAATTTAGCATTAGACCAGAAAATGAATTTGGCATTTTATCTTCGTGATCCTTCGTTTTTGATGGGAAAACATAATTCCACAGAGGAAACAATTCTAGTAGATTCATGCAAGTTGGTTTCTCAAATAAAACTATTTCATTAAATGTGAAATTTCTCGATTCATAAAAATTGTAAAAAGAACATTGTAAAATAATATTTTCACGCATACATCTTTTACAGACAGAGCTTAGAGCACGTAGCAAAAATTATACAGCCACACCTTCACTCTCGGCTTCATCTACTACCGTTCCAAAGATCAAGATCTGCACATTTTGACGCTTCTAATAGATAAGTAAAATGTTATTCACATGATAAAAGAACTCACAAGTCAGACTGCTCTCCTTTATTCCCGAACATGGATATCAGTGCAAATGTATGCATTATTAACACAGAGAAAAACACCCACAGATACAAGCATATCCACTGATGGTTTCCTTCTGCCCGGGTTGTTGAATGGATCAATGGACAATAGAAATAGAATATCACTCAATCAAACATCCTGGGCATAGGTGTAGGGTCAAGCAGTTTGGATGTTTATGCCAAGTCAAGCAGTCTTGGCGTTGATCAAAAGTCAAGCAGTCTGGGCATTGATGCAAGATCAAGTAATCTAGGCATTTGATATACATTCGTATGGAAGTTTGTAAAGCCACAAATACAATTTGTGTTATACCTAATTAGGAGAAGTGTCATTAATATTTAGAGAATTCCTAGGACAATTGAACTTCTGCTCGATTGTAGAAGAATTCACACGTTATAACTTTATTTTGCACTCATTGCTGTTAACGTTCAAATATGTTGTTTGATACTGCCTTTAACTTTAAGCTACCAGAGAATGAGGCCTGAAAAAGAGGCTCCCTCCAATACGGATATTATATGATACACCTAAAGCAGACCAAAGACTGGATCAGCCAAAATGTCGTGTAGACAACATTAACAACAAGAAGGAGTTCAATTGTTCAAAAATTCTTTGAAAATTTGAGTTGATTTATCCTGTGCAATGTTTGCTTTAAATTTGATATTACTGTGATCAAATTTGAATGAGAGTTTATAAAGCTGCTCAACTCAATGATATTTTGAGACAGCAATGGTTCCGCTGACACTATGCCTTGATTATTAAAACCCAAATGAACAAAGTAATATCAGGGAAAAGAACAGAGGAAAAAAACTCTCAACTGAAAACAGTTTAAATAATAATATGATATCAACTCAAGACATAAAAAAAAAATCATCAGGCCAATAAACTCTCAGACGTGCTATCGATTTATTACTTCCAAGCAAAAACTCTTATCCAGCTTGAAATAAAACTAGACCTAAAATTGAATTAGAATAATTAGATTATCTCGCCTTATGTTCTGCTTTATTTATTTGAATTTCCTTCCTCTCTCTCTCTCTCTCTCTCTCTCTCTCTCTCTCTCGTTCCATCCATTAAAATACAATTACAGTCTGTTTTGATTTTTCTTAAACCGATTCAAAGATCATATACCTTTTATTAATGTTTTATTCCTCCTTTTCACTCTTATTTTTTAAATTTCATTTTTTTCCTCTTATGAGAAGAGAATTCCAAGCCAAACGCATTTAAAAAGTATCTTTTTATGTGTGTTTGGCTTAAGAGTCTCTTCGCGACACACACACACACACATACATACATACATGCGTATCGCACGTATGTGCATGTGTGTGCGCACATTTGTGTGTGTATGTGTGTGTGTGTCCATTTCAAAATACGGACTCTATATAAAAATGAAAGGTCATTTGCAATGGTAAAACACAACAGACAAAAAAGATTTCGGATTAGGTTGGCGGCTATTTGTGCAATGTTTTTTTTTTGTAAAGAGCGCGAATCAACACTTCTGCTCACTCAACCAGTTCGGCTTCTAGACATCCTAACTTTGTGACGTTCTTTTCTTTGATTCCACTTTAATTAATGCAATTCAGCGTTATCCAAAATATCGTTGTTACCTCACGGCAATCGTCTATCAATAATTATAATTCCTTCAAACTCCTACATAATTACTGTAAACATAACCAAAATGGCTGTTACCTCGATCATGGATACGGTGGCTTCATTCCAATGACCCGAAGACATGTCTTTGCAATGGAAACGAGATTTACTCTGTCATGCTAATTCTGTGTGATGTACCATCACAGTAGATTTTAAAGGTCACGTTCATATACAGGAAATTTATTAATGTTGTTCTATTATATACAAAACTGGAATATTACTTTTTAAATTAACCAGGATATTATTTGTCGTGTTGAAGTTCTGTTCAGAATTATGGTCAAATTCCCGCTGATTTTTTACTTCATTTTCCCCGTCTATCGACAATGATATCTTCTGCCTTCCTGAAAAGTTAAATGAAAGAGAGAGGGGGGGACTGAAAGAAACAGATTCAATTCCCTACTCATCAATCAACGAAGGGGAGAAAGCAAGATAGAAAGATAGGAGGAAGGAAAAGACAACAGAAAGAGAGAAAGGAAGGAAAAAAGAAAAAATGAAAGAGAGAAAAGGTGAGAGGAAAGAAAGAGACGAAATGAGAAAAAGAAAAAAATAATTGAAGAAAGAGAAAATGGAAAGCTATGGTAGCTTGTTTTCAAGTAATATTCTAAATTAACCCTGGAATTATGTAATTTTTCATGTCATTCATCTAGAAAAAATATCTCGGTTCTGTTTTTATGTGGTCTTATCAAATTGATCTAGAATTATATAGATTTTCATGCTATCTAACTAGAAAAATAGCAATATATTATTTTATCAAGACTCCTTCCATGGTCAAATTTAAAGATCTTTTTCGGTGAAACTCCTTCAGTAGTACGTAGTACATAGACGTCTATATTCTTCTTGCCCAACTAATAGTAGAATCTTCTGGTATCGTCGTTGATTGCTTCCGAGGTTTGACTTTTACAGGCCATCCTTTGAAGGGCGTTCCTTTCATGAGCCTGTGCCGAATGTTTGCTGTCATCTCTATTGTTTCATCATTTTTATCTTCTGGGAAGTCAATGGTTTTAGTTTCTGCACTTTGCTTTTCACTGCTGCTGCTGCTGTTTCGTCTTGTCTGTTGTTAGGCTCCGTTGTGTTTGTGTTGACAGCGTTCTTTCTTATTCTTTCATTGGAAATCTAGATTTAGTCTCTCCGTGGGTTGTTTTTCTCGACAGAAGCTGTTGGCAACTCCAGACGTTGAAGTTACGGTCCAGCTCAATACAACGTTTCCATGAGTTCTATCCACTCTATCCTGGACCATTTTTGTCTGGTTAGTTTTATCTAGATTTCAGATGTACATAGAATGCCATTCTAACAGTGTCCTTGGTATAGTGTTCCTTCTGCACTTGTGGGGTAGAGTTCGTCCCAGTTGCAAACTTTTCGATCCAAGTCTTGTTACTTGCTGGGGATTGCATGACAACTGATGCAGTGTTAAGATCTAGCAAGTTGTATTAATATCATCATGTATGTCTTTTTTCTCCATACATGGTTTGTGGGCGTAACAGCACACCCACACGACAGTGCAAAGTATATGCAAAACGAGGCCTCACCACCTCCCTTTCCTTTACGATTCAAGTTTCAATTTATTCCTTGATTTATTAGATTGAATTATCCTGCCTCTCTTTGAAAGTTGCTACCTGTTTACTGATGCTCGTCCACAAGAAAAAAATTGGAGAAATCTCGAATACCTAAAGCCATTAGGCCTGAACAAGTAAGAGGAATTGAGGGAAAAACAGACCGGAGAGCTTAGTATAATCTTTTAAACGGAAGAGATTAGTGGAGAAAAAAATGAAAAAAATTCAACGGTACAGTTTAGTATTTAAGTTTGAAATCAAGAATAAAGCGACACTTCAAAAGAATAATTTAGTGATTACTTTTGAAGATATATTTAGCGACACCTCTTGAGAATAACAGGTACATTCTTGTGGCAGATATATTTTCTTGATAGTTTGGTGAGGTGAAAATCGGTCGACCTCCTATGCCTTTTTGTTATTATTATTATTATTATTATTATTATTATTATTATTATTATTATTATTATTATTATTATTATTATTATTATTATTATTAGGAATCTCACACCAGTTGCCTGGTGGTAACCGCTGGAGTTTGAGTGACAGCAAGTCTCCTCAAGTCTCCAGCCCTCCTCTCCTAGTACTCATAGGTCGCAGTAATTCTACGATTTACAGTTTCACACCGGTTGCCCAGTGGTTATCGCTGAAGGCTGAGTGACAATAAGTCTCCTCAGGTCCTCAGCTAACGTCTCCTCCCTCTTTCGCATATCATGACAGAGCTAGTATCCGTTGCAGTACTTATATCTCTAGCACCTTCCTCAGTATCCGTGCAGTTCCCAGTAGTGCTGTGGTCTGTACGGTCTCTATCCTCCCCCTAATCCCGATCTCCTCCAGTCTCTCCCTCAGCGTTTTAGGACAGTTCTTAGTGCTCCCACTATGACCGTTACTATCCTGGTTTTCATGTTCCACATATTCTTTAACTCCCTTGCTAGATCCTGGTATTTTTCCCTTTTTTCACCCTCCTTCTTTTTTACTCTATGGTCCGCAGGTACAGCAACGTCTACTATTTGGCAGGCCTTCCTTTTTTTGTCTACTATTACTAAGTCCAGTCATCTTGCCTGGATGAGGTGGTCAGTTTGGATGTCAAAGTCCCACAGTAGTTTGTGGTTGTCATTCTCCAAAACTGCCTCTGGCTTGTGCTGATACCACTTTTCCCCATGGTTGAATCCCATTTGTTTACTTAGTTCCCCAGTGTATCATCGTTGCTACTCTATCGTGTCTATGCTTATACTCCTTCTGGGCGAGTTGGCTAAATTCACTAGTTATGTGGTTTACTGTCTCATCTCTTTCACCGCACATGCGGCATTTGCTGTTTGTCTGTGTTCTGTCGATTTTTGCTTTTATGTAGTTTGTCCTTATGCTTTTGTTTTGGGCTGCCATGATGAGCGATTCTGTTTCTCTCTTAAGGTTTCCCTTTCGTAACCACATCCATGATTTCTCGTCTGCTATATCTTTTATCTGTCTTTTAAACTCGCCGTACAATTTTTTCCCTTCCCACTTTTCTTTTCTAGTTTGCTGTACTGTTCCATTGTTTTCTACTTTATTGTTTGTTGCACTATCCCTCGCGCTCTTTATGATTTCTTCACTATTTGTTTGCACATATCTATCTAGGACTGCTTTAGCTCTCTGGACACAGTCTTCTATGCTGATGAGCCCCCTACCACCTTCTTTTCTCTTAACGTATAGTCTATCTGTATCATCCCTAGGGTGTAATGCTTTGTGCATCGTCATAAGTTTCCTTTTTCGCCTATCCATTGATTGGAGCTCTTCCTTTGTCCATCCTAGGAATGGTCCTGTATACCTAACTACTGACACAGCGCAAGTGTTCATTCCTTTTATTAGATTTCTGCTATTTAATTTGGTTTATAATATTTTCCTTATCCTTCTAAGGTATTCTCTCTTTATTTTCTCCTTCATCTCTTCCCGTTTTATCGTGTCACATTCAAGGACACCTGGGTACTTGTATCGGTCTTGTGCAGTCAATGCCCTAATCTTGTTGTTGTCCGGAAGTTCAATTCCCTCAGTCATTGTAAGCCGTCCTTTGTGCATCACCATGATTGTGCATTTTTCTATTCCAAACTCCATTCCTATGTCCTCACTATATTCCCTTACTTCGTTGAACAGAGTCTCAAGCTCTCCCCTGTTTTTTGCGAACAATTTTATATCGTCCATGTACATTAAGTGGTTGACCTTTCCTTTTGTTTTAGAGAAGTGGTATCCTTTGCTGTTCTTTGGGATTCTGTTGAGCGGTGTCATTGTTAGAACAAATAATAGTGGGGACAACGAGTCTCCTTGGAAGATTCCCCTTTTTATCCCTACCTTGGCTAGTTTGTCCCCTGCGGCTGTCAAATCTACTTTTCAGTCTTCCATTGGATTACCAATGAATTTAACCACCGGTTCGCTAATTTTGAACATTCTTTGGCATTTGAGTATCCAGCTATGTGGAATCATATCGTATGCCTTTTTGTAATCTATCCATCCCATTGCGATGTTCTTTTTCCTTTTCCTCACTTCTTTTAAGATCATCTGGTCTATGTAGAGTAAATCGTTTGCCCCTTTGGTTCCTTTCCTGCAACCCTTCTGTTCTTCTGGTAATAGTTCCCTTCTTTCCATTGATATATACATTCTCTCTGCTATTTGCCCGGCCAGGAATTTCCACATAAGTGGTAAGCACGTTATAGGTCTATAGTTGCTTGCCATGTCCCCTTTTCAGAGTCTTTTTGGATGAGGGTGGTTCTGCCTTTGGTCATCCATTCTGGTGCCTCACCTTTGTTTATGCAACTTTGGGGTTGGTGGGTGAGTCTGTCGTGTAATGTGGTGAATCAATATCCATGGATCCCGTCGGGACCCGGTGCTTTCCACTTGGCTATTTTCCTAAGAGCATGTTTCAATGTGGTTTCATTCAATAATATTGGTTCTCCCTTGTCTATATCTTCGAGTTCTTTCCTCATGTTTCCTAACCATTGCGGTGTTACGTTGTGTCTTTTTAGGTGCCCCTATATGCTATTCAAGTAGTTCTTGGCCTCTGTGGCGTCTGGTTTTATATTCTGTCTTCTTTCTCCGTTTAAATCTTGGTAAAACTTTTTACCTGTTGATTTTTATTGGTATATTGGTATACAGTGGCTCTCACTCGAGATAGAAGGTCAACACGTCTCCTCCGTAGTTCATTCACAGTAATCTGTCTGGTTTTTGTAAAGCCATCGTCTGGATGTTTTCAAGTTTTACTCAGATCTCTTGACTCTTCGAGTTTAATTCGTGTTTACAGATAAGGGTGGCAACAAATGAAGGTGGCCATAATTGTCATCGTTATATTCTACATTTGTTCAAGTTCTCCGATAAGAGCCAGGTATTAGAATCCCTAAACTAAAAATCTCAAAGAACTGTAAACAAAGGTTTCCTCAGTTTTCAGCTAGGTCCGGTTGGTTCGTCGTGTATGTATTTATCACATGTACATGCCACACAAAAGGAGCTATAGAGCAGAAATTCGAAATTTTACTCCTTATTATGTCCAGAAAAATTTTTTCCTGATTTTTACTCTCGATGGATCCCAATTTTTTAATTGATCACCCCCAACACATTATGCTGACTAAGGTCATTGGTCACTTAATGGTTTCTCTTTAGCAAATAACCAAACCTGTTTTTAGCTTCTATCCTCTTACATTTTCACTCTGTAACACGCTGGAAGAGTGACATCCACTAGTTTATCTTCGTTTACAATGATTAGATCTGGGCGCCTGGCTTGGTTTGGGTGATCCGTTTTTGTTTCAAAGTCCAAAAGAATTTCCATTTTTCTTCCCTCTTTTGTTCTCATCTTGTTATGATACACATGATGCAATGTTTTACACGTTTACATGGTTACATTCCGAACTAGAGAGAACTAAGAGAGCGTATATCTCTGCAAACACCACTGTCATTAAAAGCTGAATGACATTCACTTCACATATAGCTATGATTCAGGACAGGCAACTGAGAAGATAATGTTGGATCCAGCCCAAAATTTGATCAATTCTTCCTTGGTTCATTATATTACCTCCTACAGATTGTCATGGAAATACATCGAGAACTTTTGGAGATATTCTGAAACCAATCTGTGTGGATGCATAAATGAATCCAAGAATGGAAAAAATATCTTCCAATATAAAAAGAATCCTGGACCAGCTCCCGATTTAATCAATTCGTACACTTCCAGAAAATCTAATTGTAATTCATTGAGATCTTTTGTGGGAAACATGTGCACAGACATATATCTACATGCAAGGGACATAACTGTTAAGTATTCCGGGATCCGTTCGAAATACAATCAATTTTTTCTTTAGTCTGGTGAGTTGTGTGGTGAAACATGAGTGAATACACAAATATATGAAAAAAGTGAAAAAATTATCTCTCAATCGAACAGAAAATCCCAGATGCACCATCAACTTTAACCTATTCTTCATTACTCTATGGCCCACCCTTCCAAAAATTTGATTGACTTTTTGAGATAATGTGTTGACAGGTAACTTTTCCACCTACATTGGCAGAGGTGAAAGATAGAGACGAATAGAAAACACATCACGTATACAAGTCTCTAGTTGAATAGTACGTTCTAAGTTACATTCAGAGCAACATTCCGATCAAGACATCAAGAGAAATTCTCGTACGTCTTCAAATGAAAACTCACTTCTTTGCCTGTAATACATCCATCAACTTCTAACGAAGAACTGCTAAAAGCAATTACAACCATAAAGACAAAAAAAAAGTATTTCCACCATTAACCATTTCACGAAATAATATCAGTGCAGACAAAGTGGTTCTGCAAATTGAAACTAAAGCGAAAATTCTTCCGTTGTTAATTTTGATGACCGAAAAAGCACTCTATTTTCACGATGAGCTGAAGTAAAGAAAATAACGCGGTCAGACGATAAAGATGTGCGTTGCATTGTTAACGAGGAAAGTCAGCTGCATTTAATAGAATATGACTTTTTTTATAATCTGGGCGTAGAAAATAAACACGTTTATAACAGCAGTCGATCAGGGTTGCTAATTTGAATAAAAAAAACTGAACATTTAAGCTGAACTGCAATAGTGATATCCAAATGAAGGAGGCTAAACGATGCATCCTTTTATAATCAACACTTTGAAAAATTATACATCATTCAACATTAGATAAACATACGTCCGTGTGTGTGTGCGCGCGTGTGTGTGTGTGTGTGTGTGTGTGTGTGTGTGCACGCGTGTGCGTGGGTCTATAAATGTAAAACAGTAGTTTCTGCCTATCTATCACTATTACCCCTCTTTAACATTGGCGCAACTCAACAAAAATTGGTATGAATATTTGTTCGCTTTTTAATGGTTTTTATGTCTAATGGTTTTAGGTTGGTTCTATTTACAATGTAACCATAATGCGAAATTAATCCCACACATTCCGTTCATTGACACAGCTTTGGTACAGCTCAACTAAGTTTGATTTCCATACTAAGGGGACCCACAAGAAAGATTTAGACTATTTGGTTTTCAAAAACAAATTGAAAGTTTTAAGGTGGGGTCCGCTGACAGTGTAACTATAATGAGCCCTTATTTTCCATTCAATCATTTGTCTTTCCTTATTCTATTCTATCTGTTTCCCCCTCTGTTACTGTGTCCCCTGCCTCGCACTTGGCCGAAACAATGCCATAGTAGCGGACAACAATCTTTCACTTTCTGGCTGCAGGAAACGATTTAAGGCTTGGGTCTGTCAATATCGATTAATGACAATTGATGATGTCATATACTAAAATTCTAAATGAATATTGACATCAAATAGCTCTATTTCCTTTTATATCATTTTTCTAATATTTTGCTAACCTTTAATGGAAAGCTTCGTCAGAATTGAATAACCGTAGGCATCAAAGATGATAATGGGTTCTTTTTTGTATAAGTGCATGTGTTTGTGTGTTTGCGTTTTCCAACGCTCCTG
Organism: Thysanoteuthis rhombus; assembly: GCA_963457665.1. Lineage (NCBI taxonomy): Eukaryota > Metazoa > Mollusca > Cephalopoda > Oegopsida > Thysanoteuthidae > Thysanoteuthis > Thysanoteuthis major. The sequence continues at coordinate 4,155,489 of OY735211.1, read as the reverse complement.
GCCATACACTTTTGTAAACTAACTTAAAAATCAGCATCAGTTTTTTTCACTGGACCCTTTCTACAAATGTTCTGGAAAAAAAGTATTATGACCGTTTCGGGATCCTATTCTATTTTCGCATTGGAAAACGTCAGTTATTTCATAAATTTATTCTGACCATATTTATTCTTCAAAGAATTTTTTATATACTTCAAATTTTACCGCTACAGTTGTTACATTATTGACTGTGATGCTGAGGTTTTCTAATTTCTCACAATTTTGATTGTTTCTCAAAGTATTTTCCTCTTTTTCCTCCTTCTTTGCACTCTTTAACCTCGATGCTCTTCGATTTCGTTATCAACATTTCATCTGTTATTCCATCTTTTGATTTCTTATTCTTTTTTGTTCCATTTTAGTTTTTTATCTTTTGATTTTTTTTTAGATTGGGGTCTGCTTAGGGTCTTTGGGGGGGTCCTTTTTTCCTTTTTGTTCTTTTTTCGTTCTTTATTTTCTTTTTAGTTCTTTTTCTTTCTTTTTTCTCTTAGGTTTTTTTTTTTTTTTGGTTCTTTGGCAATTTTGCTGTGTCTTTTTATGCTTGTTCTTTTCTCGATTGAAGAGAAATTGCTCTCCACGAGATTATTATAACTAAAATACCTAAATCTCTATCCATTCCGTCAGCTTCTAAAAATGTTGAAATTCTATGAATTTAAACGTGAACCTACGTCAATAACCATGAGTAAGAAACACATGAACCATTAGTAAAATCTCTGACGAAACCAGGAGAAAAAATTGAAAAGTGCAGAAACCTCAAACCACCACCAACAACAGGGGAAAAATTGAGGAGACTGAAGTAAACAAAACAATAAAAAAAGAAACTAATAGAAGACAAAAAAAGGTACATGATAGCAATCATCGAAACAAATCTCGAAAAACGTCGGGGCTTTGAAGCAATAAACAAAACTCTCAGCATAAAACAGAAACAAATAACTAGCATACTCGAAGAAAACGGAGATATAACAGACAGAGACAGAATTGTTAAACGCTCCCCCAAGAATTCAACTAAGAATTCTACTCTTCAGGACATGAAAAACAAAACAATTAACAAGATATGCAAAACGCAGACAATCACTTCGTTGACTTCCAAGAAGAGGGGGGGGGTAAAAAAAGCCATCAAACAAACGAAAAGGAAAAGACCCTTGACCAGATAATATTACCATAGATCCTCTCAAAAAAGCTGGTAAGATCGTAAATAAAAAAAACTAGCTATTCCATCCAACTTGTGTCTAAAACATAGTAAAGGAACACTGGATTTAGAAGTTACTCGACCATGGACCATCTCCATTCAATAAATTAGCTGAAAGAGAAAGCAGCAGAATGCAAAATGACACTTGCTGTAGCATTTATAGACTTCAAAAAGGCATTCGACTAATGGCCATGAAAGTGCTGACCCTGTATACGTGCTGCAATATATTTACAGTCACAGCAACTCCTTTATTAGGCTACATACAGACTCTGAACCCTACCAGCTCCAAAAAGGGGTAAGACAAGGAGATACCAACTCACCTAAACTCTTCACAGCCTGCCTCAAGATGATCTTTCGAAACCTGGACTGGAAGAATAGAGGTATCAAAATAGACTGCAAATATCTGAGCAACCTCAGATTTGCAGACGACATCATCCTTTTCGCAGAGAATCTACTCGGCCTCCAACTAATGCTACATGAACTAAACAAAGAACGCAAGAAAGTTGTCCTACATGCAAACCTCAGTAAAATGAAGGTCATGTGCAATAACCACATCGAGAATAAGAACGCAACTGTCAAAATCCATGGTGTAAAACACCATGATTCTCTATGAAACCCACAAAAGAAGAAGTAATCAGGTGAAGCAAGCTCAACCTTGAAGAACATCCCATTAATCAAAAAAAGAAGGGTATACAACCAATGCATCCTCCTGATAGTCACTTATGAAGCTGAAACATGGAACCTAACAAAAAAAACTGAGAAGCATGTAACATGCACATGAGAGAATCATGCTCAACCTCAAATGGAGAGATTACACGACAACACAGTATATGAGAAGAAATGGGAGTCAAAGACATCATAGAATCTATTAGAAAACTTAGATGGCAATGGGCTGGTCATGTTGCAAGAATGGTAGATAACCAATGGACATCGTGACTCACAACATGGATCCCCAGAGATCACATGCAAAATTGAGGACGGTGGAATAAAAGATGGAGAGACGAACTAGATAAATTCAGAATATACTGGCTCCGCGACGCGAATCCTGGGAAAGTTTATGTCCAATGACAGACGATAAAAGGATGATGATGATGATGATGATGATGATGATGATGATGATTGATGGACTGGCTTTTAGGAATCAGCAGCAGTAGTAGCCCTTCAATGTCCATCGTTAGACATAGACCCTTTTCAAGATCCGCTAAATCTCTCTCCATCATGGGCGTCGCAATGCCAGTATCTCCTGACCTTGCCTAAATCGTCATGCTATCTTATCTATTCCGGATACAATTTCCCATAGGATATTTGAGGGTCTATGAGGTTTAGCTGTTGTCTAGTATTCTTGCGACATGGCCTGCCCATTGCTATTTAAGTTTTCTAACTTGTGTCTTGTGGTCTTTCAATATTATGTTGAGCATGATACTTTCTTGTGGTTTTTGTATCAGTCTTTTGGTTGAACGCCATGTTTCAGCTCCATGGGTGACTATTGTGAGGACGCGTTGGTTGCAAAGCATTCATAACAATATCTTGTACATAAAAACCTCAACTGCCTAAACGAATTACGATAAATCGGGCTGAACCTTTATGATTTAAATAGAATATGACAATGATTGGTGTTTGCCTACGGAGACATTTCTTTCCTTAGCCAAATCGGCTTTGTACAGATATTGAGATTGAGAGAAGAAAAAAGAGAAATGATTAAAATATATAGTTTTAGTGAGAAGTAATGTGAGGCATGTCTGTTCATGGAGACAATGTCTGGAAGGGAGCCAAAGGCAAGAGAGGAATAGTCATTCAATAGAAACCATCACATAACCAACGTGTTCTGGCCGTATGCCATGTTAGGGTGATCAATCAAAAATCTAGAGAAAGGGATGATCAATGGATAAGTTATTTTACTCGCCTTTTTTTGAGAAGTGATCATTAAAAAAGTCTCGATTTTCAACAAAAAAAAACGACTGTGAACGCTGTCGGACTCAATCTAATGGATCAATTTAGCATGAAACATATTGGGAATTTAACCCCCATTAAGTGTTTTTAGGGGACAATCAAAAAAAAAATTATTTTCTAAATATAACAAGGAGAAACTCCCAACATTTAATTACTGTTTTCTCGTTCCGCCAATACGACCTGAAATAATTATTAAAAAGATGAAAGGAGAAAGGATGTTGGAAAAGAGTAGACCACGACATCTACCAAGGACAACGAATCTCCATAAGATCCTTAAAAGAAGACATCAAATAAAAAGAAGAATCACCCGATCTTGGTGATTTTTCGGCATAGTAAACTCAAGCATTCAAGTACAAAAAGATCCCATCAGCATTGAAAAGAATGTTTACGGCCAATACGCCCTCACAATAGTCACATATGGAGTTAGAATATGGAACCTTACTAAAAGATTGTTTTGCAAACTAAGAACCATGCAACGTGCACAAGACAGGACATTTTATTAAAGGAGAAACAGGAGTCAGACATATCATAAAATCCATTAGAAAACCAAAACGGCAATAGACAAGCTATGTAACAAGAATATCAAGCTGGGCATCACGACTCTCAACGTGGAGATCAAATGCGAAATCGTGACTGGCAAATTAGATTGCTTGATGAAATGTACCGAAAAAAAAGATCGTAGACAATTGAAAAAATTACTCCCATTTGTTACGCTTAAATTCGATGGTTTATCTCTAAGTAAAATTCATATTTTATCATATGTTTTCTTGGAGACAATTTAGTAAATTTAACAATTTCTTCAACATAGTAATTTTTTGAACCAAAGGAAGACTTTTTTCAAAAGATAAATTCAGGAGATACTGGTACCGTGACGCCCACTGTCGAGTGATCTGGTAGGTCTTGTGGAAGATCAAGGTCCAAAAAATGAATATTAAAACATATTTGTCTACGTAACAACATTTCTGTGACAAGAGAAAAAAAGTGAACAAGATGCGAAAGAAAACATGAGAGGGAAATGTGCGATTTGAGCCGAGAGAGTACATGCAAAGAGAGTACATGCCAAAAGAGTACAAGCAAAATGTTTGTATGCAAAGAGAGTGCATGCAAAAATAGTACATGCAAAGAGAGTACATGCAAAGAGATTACATGCAAAGAGGGTACATGCCAAAACAGCACATACATGGAGGGTACTTGCAAAAAAGTACATGCAAAGAGGGTACATGTAAAGGGGGTATGTTAAAGGGAAATGACTATATTTCTAGAAGCGTGCGTTTGTGCCAATTGGCGTAAATGTACGTGTAAAGGCGTAACTAAACGCCTACAAATGTAACTATACGTCTATATCTTCACACCTGCAGGCGTATTTCTTTGCTATTGGATGTATGAATGTGCGCCAACGGCTCTCTCTCTCTCTCTCTCTCTCTCTCTCTCTCTCTCTCTCTCTCTCTCTCGATATATATATATATATATATATATCAGTTACCACTGATTTACGTCCCATTGTGAACTCGTTCAACAAAATTGCTCGAATTTGCTTTTTTTCCATCTTTGATTTGACAGCCTTAAATGAACCAGAATCAATAATGAAAAGGAAACGTTCAGCTTGAATCAATAAAGAGAAATTCACGGTATGTTCCATGGACACAGTTAAATGATATCTCATTCCAAAATAAGAATCTAACTGAGAAATAACAAAAGACGCGATTATTTTTGCACCATCCTAATACGTACATACATATATACAAGCATACTTCAATACTTTATAATATATATATATATATATATATATATATATATATATATATATATATATATATAAAGTTAAACCGAGTTGTTCGAACTTTGTTATCTATTTAGAACAATATTTTTATTCATTTTTGTATCTATTCACAATCTCTCTCTCTCTCTCTCTCTCTCTCTCTCTCTCTCTCTCTCTCTCTCTCTCTCTCTCTCTCTCTCTCTGTGAAACTGTTGAATTTAAAACTCCAGTGGTGAAAAGCATGTTCTTATAAGTAAGTTCTAACCTCAAAGGATACTTCACATTTGTCTGCAAAACATGTTCTGCAGGTAGACGCATATCAATACGATTTCAGAAATTACATTGTGTGCGACAATTGATTCTATCAGCTGCAAGCAGATGTCACTTTAACAATGCAAAGGCGTATGTTCTTTGTCTAACAACAGCTAACACATTTTATATTCAACCAGTGTACTACAGTACATTAATTTGCCACGAAGCTTTTGGCATTGGAGTTTTTAAATAAGGGGCGTTCCCAGAATGGGTTAAAAAATAATATTTAAATACATTTTGACATTGCTGGTAATTTCATTTAGCATATCAAATTCTTTGTTTCGAAGATGCAACAAATAAATAAATCAGTTTTCATTGAAGGCACAAGAGGCAATTTTAGATTTTCTCCTGTGTTACCGTAGAAGCACCAATTTTTGATGAAAGACATCTTGTTTCAATGTGTAATAACAAATATGCATAAAACCTTTGAAATCTCTTGAAAACTACAATCAACAATATATTTTTGGAAATACAATGAATAGATTATTAGTTTTGTTCAGAAATTAGTTTGTTTGAAATCCCTAGTTTATACTATTATCTAACACATTATCATTGGCTGTCTTTCAAATGATCAAATATATTCTGAAATACTGATGAAGTGCCTTGACCATTCCAGAACCTAACTCACTCTATCACAAGATGATGACGGGTGAGAATCCCTGGCTTATACTATGATCTAACACAGTCATTCCCAAAAGTGGTTGTATTGTTCTTAAGGGGCAAAAGTTGAACTGATGGGGTCGATAAGTATAAGTAGTCCTAAAGCTCCAAATATCTGCTTCAAAGAATTTATTATGAAATTTACTCAGCTTATCTACGATAAGGTATTGCATAATGGGAAGCCATGTTCTTTTTAGGAGATGTTCAGTCAAGTTCTCTAGTGTCAGTGTCTATTTGGCTAAAGTCACTTGACAAAATGAAAGTCCTTCATCATAATTCTCTTATACCGGGTACATAGAGAAGCATTAGCTGAGTATTTTGCATATTGCTACTTAATAATAGATAATTTCTCGATGTAATATTCTATCAACTTTTCTTTTATAATTAAAAATAGATATATCCGGAATTACACGATGCATTTCAAGATCACCAACAAAAATCAAGCAGATATTTCAGCACAATATATATCAGAGAGTTGTATATATCAGTGGTGAGAACCCATGAAATGTATGTCCCGCTTTCATAAATATATTTTGAAATTTCAAGTTAGATTTTATTGAACTCCTAGTAAGAAATATATCAGAAATATAAGCATTAATCAAAAACTGTAATCAAGACTCCGATGACAGGATTATTCAGAAAACTGGAATTTTGACACATCTGGCAAAAAGAAGTTCGCCAATAGTGGTATGAATAAGGATATGGCCAATAAGCTGACGCCCCCTTTCTTTATAGATTGTATACAGGGTGTTTTTTTTTTAAGAGTAACGATTTCAATTGTTTATTCTGAGAAAGAACTTAGTATGGAATATCAGAAGAGCAATTATGAAATGGATAACTGCATCCGATTGTCCTGAACCAGTATTCAAGCAAATGTCTTGTAATTTGCACTCTCTGTATGTGCCCCACATTGGTTGAGATAGGTCTTCATTCTGGGTCTCAGACGTGATTTGCTAGAAACAGTTGACCTTTCAATTTGAACTGTTTCTTTGTTTTAGGTTTGTTATCAAATACAGATTCCTTGGTGGCTCCCATTAACCAGAGGTGTTGTGGTTTCAGGTCAGAGCTGTGAGGCAGCCATTCTTGAATGGTGCTGAGTGCAAGGAGACGGTTGTTGAATACTTGATGCAAATAGACAAAGATGTCATGTCTGTATGTGGTGGAGTCCCATCTTGCATGAACCAAGCCCTACAAAGCTGGCCAATAATGAGGGTTGCACCTAGGTCATTGCGGAACAGCTTGATGACCTCGCAAAACCGTTCAACAATCATGGTGATGGTTTGGCCACCTTCTTCGAACTAGTACGGACCAGGCAACCCATGCATGACATTGTAGGCCACAAATACAGTGACCTTTGGGCCTTTCCGCTACTTCTGTGATCTCCACTGGTAGTGTTGAGTCCAAGTTGTTATTTTTTATGGTTGTTGATTGAGCTGTTGATGTAGAAGTGTGCCTCGTCTGAAAAGCAGATTTGGTTGATCCATCCTGGGATGTATTCAAGGTTTTTTGATGAGCCGATGTCTCAGTTGTTAATTTGTGCTGCACAGAAGGGGAATAGCTTGAGCTCCCTAGTCAAAATACGCAGCACACTGCTGGCAGACAATCCTAATTCTTGGGAGCGCAACAGTGAGATAAACTTTTTCCATCACTCTGTACTTAACATAAGATCACAAACAACGAGGAGAAAGAGTGCTATAGTCCGAACAACACTTGAAATAATGACATAGGCTCCCACCTTAGACACCCCCTTGCAAAAGAACGTCAGGTTGTTTTTTTTTCCTAATGAGCCTCGAAATCACCAATAATTAAAAAAACTTCTTCAAATTGATCTTGTTTCAACTTAAAAGTTTTATATTTGTCTTCGTGTCAATTAGTATCTATCATATATATATATATATATATATATATATATATATTTAGTATATAAGTACTGATACTGTAAGATTTTTTTTAAATAACTCGAAAGTTCACTCGTCTCAAAATCTCGACCGAATATAAAGAGGATTGACTGATGCCTGATTAAGTTGAATTGAGAGAGGGGGAGGGAGAGCAGGTGATTGATTCCATACACAGATTGGCCAAGATACCTGTGCCCGAGAGTATGCAGTATTTCCGTTCTTGAGTTGATGTTAGACAGAACGATCAAAATGATCAAATGTTCAAACTGCGAAGTTCAAACAATGTTTTTTTTTTCAGGCGCACAATTATCAGCCATCACTTCCGATATCAGACTCTAAAAGTTTCTGTAGAATCTTTTGATGTCTGGAATGTTGATCAAAAGCTTATTTTTTGCTTCTGAACTTCTTTCATGATACCGACCCAGTGGCAGGTATCTTTCCCGTAGTCTTTACAGAGGTCAATATTTGTGGACGCTGAAGTTTATACACACACAGACAATCCCATACCAACATACATACATATTCTCATTCTAACAAATATATGCATGCAACTGCAGTGCACACACACTCGGTGCAATTAATTGCATTTACACCTGCATTTTGTTACACACGTTCGATGCAAACAAAGAAAAATTTGTAATATTTTTTTCGACTTCTTTTCTCCATCCCGTATCAAGGAAGTACCTTGCAATCAGTAAGCTCCAAATTACGTCTCATGGCACACAGTTAATAGCCCTTTAACCTGTGGTTCTGACTACGAAGGAACAATCAAGAACAATTTCATACAGTCAAATTTATCATTATACATGCGATAAACATGAAAACAGTTTTTGCATATTTCGAAAAGAATTATAAATTGTGTCATATTACGTGGAAACTTATCTGAAATAGTAATAAACGAGATGAGACTATATCTGTGTTCTCTTTATCTCTTATCAAATGTATGATGGCGATATGCTGAGAAGCTGAAAGCCACCACGATCCATTTACTTATCCCTGTGTATAAACCTTTTAATTCCACTTATTTTATTTTGTTTTTCTTAATTCGTTGTGTCGGTTCTATAATCTGTACTTTTGTTGTTTGTTTTTGTTCTTTTTAGTTTTATTCTCATTATTATGTTTAAACAACCTGACGCATCAACTAAACTAGTTGTAGCAACTCCTAATCCTTTATCATTTATCTCGTCGGAATCTGTATCCGATGGCCCTAACTAATGTATGTATTCTATCTCCAACACTATTTATCTTTCTTGTGGCCATACTCAACGCTTTTTCTCCTCTACCGAAGGCGGTTGAGTAACTACGCCTGTCAGAATCACTATTAACAACTTGAACGTTTTGTATTACGTTATCGGAGTTCCGTGCAAAGTCAGCTCTTCCCAGTACCACTACTCTCTCAAGTAATGGAACTTTGTTTTCTTCTGTAGGATTTATGCATTGTCTGCGGCATATATCAGCTGGTTCTGGCACCGGTTTATTATCTACTGTGATACCGCTTTCCGAATCACTATTGTTTATAGCTGCAGCTAAGATAGCCTGTCTCATCGGCCGATATCTCCCTTCAGGGATGTTCCATTCATCGATCTTCACATTGCGAAGATCATTGGCATGGTTCTTCCAGATTGCCTCTGTATATCGAACCTTTATTTCGTAGAGAACTGCCTCTATCTTTTCTGTAATAATACTATACGGTTTCCACCGTTTATCTATTTTTTCCTTTTCCTGTGGTTTTTATATAATATACTCCTTCGTTTATTCCAGTGGTCGTATTGGCATACTCTTAGCCAAGTTTTCTCTCATTTTAGCGAAAGTCCTGTGCTATTCCTAGAAGACGATTCAGTGATGTTCAACCCCGTATTACAGTCGTCTGTTTTAATACATCATTAATAGATAATACTACTTCTCTATAACAAACTAATTTGAACGGTGTAAATTTGGTTGTAACCTTTCCAGTGAACTCAGTCGCTGCTAAATCGTGATTTAAATGTATATCCCAAGATCGTTTATTAACGGCAACTCTTTTAGCTAAAATATCATACATTGTTCTATGAAGTCTTTTGGGGTGATAAAAAGGGGCAGTTTTATGATTAATTCGTGTTTCTCACATAATTCGATAAACATTTTCAGTATCATTATCCGGAACTACTTGAAGTAGAGAACAAAACCAAAGAAATAATCCATTTATTTACAGGCTACTTTCTGTTTTTGCTTTCTTCTTAGGCATCGAGAAAGCCTCTATATAAATCGACAGAACTCACAATGTATTAATGACCTGATAAAGAGCGAGAATACGGTCCTGAAACTTACACTAATTTTTTTGCAAATGGATGGAGGGGGGGGTTAAATCAGCCTCCTGAATTTTAGGATTAACTTCCTTGAATTTCATTGTCTGACAAGGAACATATATACTGACATGTAATTTGGCTTTGCTTCGTCGGTAAGATTCATTTCCGTCTCGATTGTACATGCATCAAAGCAACATTCAAGATAGTAGAGGTACAGAAGCTGAATATTGGGCCAGTCATCCTGAAATTAATACAAGAAAGATGGATAGATCTGGTTAATCACTTTGTAGAAACCACCATGTTACCAAATGTCTTTTAGTGGCATGTCGTGTTTGGGAAAATTGGCGAAAGGGGTGATTAACGAGCAAGTTGATTCTCTCGCCTTTTGTTAGACTTCTAAGAAGTTTGAATTTTCAAAAAAATTAAGCATGAACGCAGCCAGGCAAAAACAAAAAGTTTAGCGCGACCTTGTATTGCAAATTGACCCCTCCACTATTTCACTATTTGGTGTTGGGATTTAAAGAAAAAAAACTTTTCTTGAAGGACATAATAAGGAAAAAATGTTTAAATCTTCAGCCCTCTAGCTTCACTCGTGTGGCCTGGATGCATGATACATACATACATCCGGATCAACTTGAAGACTGAAGAAACCTATGTTAAAAGTTTTGGTAGACAGCTTCTAATAGATAGATGGAATAGAGTTACATATGATCACTGTTATGTACAACAATTCTCATTACTAAGAAAGGAGAGTTGTTGCTTGGATATAATCACTTGTAATCACAACGTAATGCATATTTTTTCTCCTGGGCCTGATAGTCTCGATGTCCTTGACGCTTCTTTAGTTGTCTAATAACCAAACATTTATCCACATTTTTGTTTCTAAGACTTGGCCAAACTTGGCGCCAGGAAATGTTTATAAAGTAACCGTTAAACATACATCAGATATCAACTAATTTACTACAGTTTCCTGTCTGGTATCACTTCCTTTTCCCAACCAATGCATTCTCAAATTCTTTTGTCTATATTGTCTACACCAATTAACTGCCTTTTTTGTCTTTCTACACGTACCCCAGATTCATTCTCTCTCGTACTTTCCCACATAAAATGTCCATAACAATTTCACACGTCTGCCTCACACGTAGAAGTTCCCGGATTCGATTCTCGGTATTAGCAAAAAAACTGTGAAAAACTCTTCTTTATGACAGATTTCTGTGTGCGTCCAGAAGCTAATTGAGTGATTAGGATAGAGGTATCCCTTCGGTGGTCTTGCGTCCTGCCAATGGATTGGCCATAGAAACTTGAAGGTCCCGACCAGATTTTAGACTGGCAAGGATCACTGAGCTGATGCATGCAACAGAAAACTACGACTTCGTCACTGGCTGTTACTCTCCATTAGGAGTGTCTTTCAAGAGAAAGACTCTCTATCTCATGCCTGTGAAGATTGTGTCACTTAATGGTAATTCGTAATTATTAAACCGTGTGTCCCTTAAGAGACAGACGCTTTACCTTTATTTCGCTAAAGCGAATCAAACTCGACCGACAACAATTCAATAACAAATATAAGTATGGTAGTCATCATTGGGAAAATAGCCATTATGATTTCAGATAGAGAAAATAACAACAATTTTTTCAGATACATTACTCATTTGAATTATCCTTGTTTGTATGTCATGTTTTTTATTTACAGCCAGACTTGTTTCCAAAGATAGAATTAGATCTTACATACTAGAGTGTCATTCATATCTAGTCGACATTGTAGCTTTGCGGTCCAAATAGCCAAGGATCGATTCCAGATCTCAGCAGTCTAAGCACTGTATCATTTGTACGGCAAATTGTACTGACTGTTTTGAAAATTTAAGCAGTTGTACCAGTATAAAAGATTGCGTGTAAACATTAATCTTTCGTATGGGTATGTCATTTGCATTGAGCTACTTGTAAGTGTATTACTATCAACCATTCATCATAATAAATTCAATTACTTGTGAAAAATAAACTTTAAAAAATACTAGCGAACACTCGGAGAGCGTATACATCTGCCAACACCATTGCCAGAGGGAATAATTCGGGATGGATCTGCTCCAGAGTTTTATCTGTTCTGTCATAGCCTATTGTCCACCCTTCCACAAAATATCATTGAAATACATTGTGAACTTTGGGAAATATCGCATGGACAAACTTGAAATTTTGGCGATTTAATGTGGTTTGGATACATGACTTCGAAGTAGGGAAGATAATTGTTCATGAATCCGCTTAGATATTTAATCATTTCTCCCGTATCCTATTGATTACCCTTGCAGTTACATTGAAATTCATTGAAAAGATCAAGAGATGTCGTGTATACCTACATGCCCGTATGGAAAAGTGTATGGGGGGAAAACGGACAAATATTTCTCAGTCAGTAAGGGAAAAAAATCCCGGATCTGCTTACCATTCCAAAAAATTTCATTGAAATCCATTTAGTACTTTTGGGGATATCGTAGGAGGAGACGAACAGAAGAACAGACACGTCCAAACACCTTGTTGACAGGTGAATAAAAAGATTAACGTTTCACGTTATAGGAGACTGAATTAGGCGATACTTCGTAACGCCAGCCACTACACAAAATATGATTATTTAAATCTCCTTCCGAAGCAATTGCTAGCTGTTGAATAGGACACATTAAAACATCGAAAGGTCATAATCTGCGGTTGCACCAGCAGTCAGGTACGGACGAACACAAAAATTGATTACATCTCTGTTTTCGAAATGAGATCAGACAATGAGGAACTTTACAGTACTTAATGTAGAGTAGAGGAAATTTTGTACCGAATAGACTGAATTATGGATACACACACATGATGCAGAATTCATCATTATCATCCTCATTATCATCAGCCTTTTAGTATTCACGTGTGTATACACAGAAAGATAGACTTAGAGAAATATCTTGAATGGTGTATTTTTTATTGATGCAGATTTTGATGTAGTAACCTTAAGGTATTTCTGCACATCATCATCATTATCATCAGCAGCAGTAGCCTTTTAACGACTCGGACATCCTTTGAGATTCAGGGTTTCGGGGATCCAACACATTCAGAATTTGTCAGGTTCGTCACACCATTTTTTTTCCGTCCACAGTTTTGTATATGTTCTCTTGGGATCCACAGATTCTTGCAACATGAGTAGCCTGTTGCCAATTGGATTTTCCAATGGTTTCTATGATATTTCTAGCTCTGTTTTTCTCCTAATATATTGTGCTGTTTTGAGATCTCTCCATGATGTTCAGCATGATTCTTTTTTATATGCGTTTCATGGTTCTCAGTTTAAGAAAAAATTTTTTGGTTGGGGTCAATGCTTCAGCTCGATAGGTAACTATCAAGAGGTCGCAATGGTTGCATACCCTTTTTTTCTATGACTCACAGGATTCTCTCGTTCTTGATGGTTTCTTCTTCAGAAAGCTTGACAGCTACATAATAACCCAGAGCCCTTTCAGCACGAAAAAAGGATAAGACACGGTAACACCAAAACTCTTAAAGTAATCTCAGATGTGCTGAAGAATTGTCTTTTTGCTGGGAAACTTTATTATCTCCAAATAAGGCTAGACTGACTAAATGGAGAAAACAAAAAAGTTTGTCTTCACATTAACCAGTAAAACTAATGTCATATGCATCAAACACGTGTTTAGGACAAGGACACAATAATTAAAATCGGAAATGTAAAATTCAATGAGGAAAAATTCTGACGGGTTTTTCAACCTTGTAAACAGTGATCCATCCTACAGACTGTGCGACCTTATTTCTTCAAGTAGATAAGTATTAGAGACGCGCCTTCTTTTCTGCGGCAATGATCAAAGAATTCAGGGAATTTCTAACGGAATCATTCATAAAAAAGACTTTGTGTCGCATTAGGTGTCGCGTTTGCACAGGAAGTAAATTACCGCAACATATTATATGAGTAGTGAGGTTAGAGCTTCACCCTGATGCCTGTAACACCGACTTTTTTGGTAATTAATTATATGAAGGAAACAGTCGCATTCTGCGTTCGTGGGTATGGAAAATAAATACCGAGGAATTCAGGCACAGTGCATATCTAAAAAGAATTAAAGCTCAAACTAAATTCTATTCTGGCAAGTTAAGTTATAGTAATGACTCATCTCAAAATTTCGGACAATATTTGTCATTAAAACTACAAGACCTTTACGGACACTCAAACGATTGTACTTTTGATCTCGTTTAAACGCTCTACATCGGATAATTTAGGGAATGAAAGTCACTACTTATTGAAAATCTTCGGAAAAATTGAAATGTACATGTTTAGATGGATTCTCTTGAGATCAAAAAAGTGATACTAGCTTTTTCATAATATGATAATGAGGCCAAACACTTGGTTGACCCAAGGGAGATACCTTGTGAGACTATTATACTATCTTGTTTATTGGGTCGAAAGTTGTAGAATTGTCATTCAAGCTCTAGTACAACCTTTTAGGAGCCAGAAACCATCACGTGGTTTCAGAACGAGATGATTGGATTACAGATTTGCAGTTATATGCAGATATTTCACAAGGAAAAAAAGCAGCCTAAAAAACTTTTTACCCACTTATACGGTTGATGGAGAAACAATTAGTTGAGTTCCGTTTGAGAGTCATTTTGCAGTCGTTAAAATATCGATCAAGTTGTTAATAGAATTTCGTTGCATAACGAATTTTTTCCCGATACATGGTATTATCAGAAATACCTGAACTTCATGGCTATTATCACTTTTCATCTATTGTGATACATGATAAACTACAAACTTCCCACACGGACACAAAAAAAAATACAATAAGCCATACATATTGCTTCCACATTATGTTGAATTAGTACTTTAACATGGCTTATAGATTCACTCTCCTATCCATGGGCTAGCCAAGTGCCGGGAACGTCCACAAATGGTGCCAGCTGCTCAAGCAAAATGATCTGAACTTTGAAGATCCACTCTCTGAAACATAGGAAACGAAGAAAGTTGGGATGATGCTCCTGTCGATTGGAGATAAAGGCTTGAGGATTTACACTACAGCCGCTTCTAACAATAACAGAGACACGTCATGAATCAACCCAGGAGCCTGCGACCTGTACAAAATCACAAAATAACCATATCTTTGCAAGGTTTAAGCTTAGGGTAAGATGCCATCGTAGGAATCAGTAACCAAGGCAAAACTACTTGTTGATGGGACATGCTGCAAAGGCCACGGAGGAAACACAGACAGATAACTTGGCGCTTGGCTTCGAATCTGATCAGATCCGCTGATCAAACTTGGTAATGACTGCACTTTGAAACATGTCTAGAAACTTTAGCCCAAATAGAGCAAAGCAGGAGAGAATCATGCCCAACATTACATGGAGAGATCACAAGACAGTGCAGTATTTTAGAAGACACAAAGGAGTCAGAGATATCATATAATCCATTTGAAAACCCAAATGGCAAAGGGCCAGTCATGTTGCAAGAATGGCAGACAATCGCTGTACTCACAAAGAATATCCCTTAGGATCATATGCAAAAGATTGACCGGCAGAATGTAAGCTGGTGTGACGAACTAGACGATTTCAGAAAATACTGGTTCCGCGACGCCCATGATAGGGAGGTCTAGCGATTCTTAAGGAAGTTATATGTCTAACGACGAATGCTAAAAGGATGATGATGATGGAAACATC
Source organism: Thysanoteuthis rhombus (assembly GCA_963457665.1). NCBI lineage: Eukaryota > Metazoa > Mollusca > Cephalopoda > Oegopsida > Thysanoteuthidae > Thysanoteuthis > Thysanoteuthis major. The sequence continues at coordinate 4,139,730 of OY735211.1, read as the reverse complement.
CTTAACTAAGTAAGAAATATGTTGGACAAAAGTTTTCCCCGTGATAGAGGGTTGGCATAATATCCTAATAAAGCCAAAACCTTTTATTTCATTTTATATGGAAAAGGATATTCCAAGCGTTCTAAAGCATAGGAAATGGATTCCATAGGTAAATATTCCTGATTTTAATTTTTTTTTAAATAATCACTAAAAACCCTTTTTATCGAACAATTTGAATGAAGGCAAAATCTTCATAATTGTCATTGGCTGATATAATTATATATAGTTAAACAGGGGTATATATAGATAAGTAGATAAAGACATACGTCCGCTCAGCGATTTGAACATAGATAGATAGATAGATAGATAGCTAGATAGATAGATAAAATGGGATTACATATGATTGCTGCAATGTATAAGATAGATAGTCTGAAAAGCTTTGCTGCTTTAAACACTAAATATTGCTGAAAAAATGTTTTTTCATCTATTAACATAGAAAGTTTTTTTCAGCCTTTAAGTACTTGGGATTCTGCAACTACAGAAATTGTAACTGTTAATAAAAGATGTCCAAAAGGATGTATTTTTTAGACAGATAAATAGTTAAGATAAGTATTTCAATGTGCTGTATAATATGACGTGTAACAAGTGGCTACACTTTATCTGGAATGATAGCCTGTTCATGGGCTTCCAACAACATTGTATTTGTGTCAGCCATCTAGTTTCAAAATGGGTTTGCCTCTCACGAGGAGCTGGGTCTAAACCTACAAACTGTTATTTCCAACTGGTCTCTATATCTTATCCCAAAGCACATTTTGTACTCGAGAATTCCCGCCCCGTGGCTCAAATATTCACATTGATTATGACAAATGAATCATAGTTCATCGGGACCAGCAGAAACTCGTTGGTTATCGGTACTGGAAGCAGAACATTACACAGCATAAGATTGTGTCTTTATTCCAGATCCTAAGAAAAGGCAGTTAATATATTTTATAGAGATGGAGTTTTTTGTTTGTGTATTTGTGTGTGTGCGAATGTGTGTATATGTACATGTGTATGCGTGTGTTTGCGTATCTGTGTCTCTGTGTGTGCGAGGATGAAAAGAGTGATATAAAATTCAGTGAAGCCTACTAAGTTTCGAACGACCAACCAAGAACTTTGACTAATAAACTAATAAGTTAACTTAGTTGTAAATTCTACTTTCTCAGATCCCTGTCACCAGCTGTAGTCGTTGTTTCGTTGTGCATATTTAAAATGTGTCACGTTGTCTTTGGGGAATCGCTGTTGATTACAAGTGTTAGAGAGAGAAAGAGTTTCGAAAAAATCTAAAAAAACGAAATACTTCAGAGAATTTCAGTTTCTGTGGATGTACATTTCAGTGAGGAGACAACCACTCGCATAACATGCCAACCATCAGCAAAAACTTATACAGGAGTCCTTGTATTCAGGGAAGATATTGAACTGACAATTCGACATCTCTTTTTCATCCTCGATGAGTTCACAGCGTTTCAGCCGATTCATTTATACGATCCTCCCAAAGTGTAAATTGTAATATCCGTAAGGAGAATCTCCCCAATCGGACTCTTCTTCTAGTTATTCAAAGCGACAAAAAAGCATCAAATTTCCCCACAGGTATTACAATATTACAATCTACATCTGAAGAGGTTCATATATATATCGACTGGAATGTCGTGTATTCATCAAAAATGAAAAGAAGACTTCTTCATGTCCGAACAAAGTTGACTCTTCTCAAACTGATACACAATTTGGGTGTAACTTTGCCCCAAACTCATAACGGCATCACAGATGGGTGAAAAATCTCAATTCCGTCCCACACATAATATAAGGGTGGCCATCTCCAAATTTTCAAAAAAGACATTGGATCTTAGGGAGACTACAAAGGTATTACTAGAGGGTGCTTGTTGAGTGGCAGATCTTTTCAAGGTAATTTATATAAGTATCTTAGTCTGACCCCTCATAGAGCACAAATTAACGTCCGTCTCAAGCTGGCGACGGACGGGGGACAGACTGCTCAAAAGCCGAACTGTTCGGCATGAAGCCGGAAGTCTGGTCACCCTAATACTATAATCATGATTTTCTCCTTTGCCTTTCCCCTTGATCGTTGTTCGTTCTGTCTCCCTCTCTAACAAGATTCTTCCTCCTCTTCCTTTTGCTTTTCCTTTCTCAGTCTCTTTCTCACCCTATTCAATTCGCCCCAACAACTGGCGAATAAACGCCGGAATAGCGCCCAATCGTCTTTCCGAAAGAAAAGTTTCTTCTTTAACATTGAACTATATTTATTCCCAACTTTCATGTTTCAACGAGGTGGACTAGAAGACATAAGAAAATCTCTGGATAACCTCACGAGTTTTGGCTTTAGTATTTTCCCAAGAAAAATTCTGTATTTCACTTAATTGATTTCGAAGAGGGAATTGTGGCTCCGAAAGATCTGGGGGGCTTTCGACCTACTTTTGAAGTCCAAAGCATATGAGAAGAATTAAAAATGTCTCTGCAAACTCCCATAAGTGTTATCTTTCTTTAAGTAGATTAAAGGCAGACAGGTCGTCTCATGAAAAACAATTAGTGGTCACTTTCTTGGGGAAGCAACACATTTCATTCACAAGCAATAAAATCAAAGCTATGCAACACAAATGCGGTCAAATTCCATTTTACAACATCGTTGTAGTCGAATTACGTACGATTAACCAAGTAATCAAGACATCATCATTATTAGTTTGTTTTGTTTTTTCTATTTTTTATCTTTCTTTTTGTTGTTGCTTTTTATCACACAGACTGGGAGCAAAAATTTACAATACTTCATAAAATAAATAAGTAACTAATAAATGAATAGTCCCTCCATAGAAACTGTCTTGTTGTTTTGGCAGCATGCAGTGTTGGAGTGATCAATTAATAAACTTTCATTGCAAATTGAATTTTCCACTAAAAACGTACTTACGAGGGCATTTTCAAAAATTGGAAAAAAAAAAACGTTTTTCTGGCGTGCATGTTTGAAATTTCTGTCTGCTGACTCCATTAGTCCAGCCTGCAGGTGTGATAGATATATATATACGTACGTAGTCAAACAAGTGTTTGCGAGTGTTTGAACAAAGAGAAAAGAAACCGTCAGTTTTTGCGGTAATTAGTTGTAGGATCGGCCAGTAAATAAAACTCCCCCTTAATGGAGAGTTTTGATTCGCCTGGCCAATCAACGTACATCTCTCTCTCTCTCTCTCTCTCTCTCTCTCTCTCTCTCTCTCTCTCTCTCTCTCTCTCTCTCTCTTTCTCTCCCTCTCTCTGGTTGCTTTTTCAAACAGAGATGCCATTATGACAGCGTCACAAGGACGAAGGTTTGAATTGTAATAGCATTTAGAGGAAGACACCGAGATTAAATACATCTCTCCCAGTCAGCAACTGACTCGTGAGGATGGGCACTAGCCGAAGTGGCAAGCAGGTTATTGTCCAACTATGTATGAGTGGGAATTTCGTTGAAGGAAAAATATTCCTTTTCAACGTTTCTATTTCTGTTCGGTTTAAACTCCTTATTTTCCCTCCTCAGAGATCCGTCCATATTTTTCGTACGCTGTTTTCGTTTCATTGTTTTTGGGGATCTGTTCTTGTGACTTCAACGAAACTGTTTTATTAACAATGGCTTTACCCCGATTTTTATGCCGCGAGCAATCACGATTTGCACTCGGTTATACTGGACATACATAAACAACCAGACGACTGGACAAACTTCAAAACTGAAGAAACTCAGGTCGAAAGTTCTGGTGACAGTTCTGTTTGATGTTTTTTTAATAAGTAACTTGAATACACACGTCAAGGACGACGTTGGATTAAGATTCGGCTTAGGAAACGGATGTAATTTCTGATGAACATGTGTTTCTCCAATGTAAATTGATCTGTTTTCGGTAAATCTGGTCTTGTTTTCTTCCGGATATGGTTTTGATTGTTGTTCTTTTTGTAGTTGTTTATTTCTTTTATTCTTTTTTGCTTGTTTTTTTTTGTTTTTTTTGTTTTTTGTTTTTTCGTCTTAACGCAACCAGGGCGATGTATGTATATAACTAAAATGAAAAACTTGTTTGTGCCGAGTAATTTTTTGATGGCTGGCATTCTAATATTTAAATAACAAAATGTTTGCCATCAACGAATTTTGTTTTATTGTTTTAAAAATCATATTTTTATTCAAATATATCAATATTATATCAATGTTAGTCTTATAGAAATTTCAAATTTTACACTTTTTTCAGTTCTAAATCTGTTCAAACTGTGGGTTTGGCTCAGGATTGCAATTACTTTAATTCCTGTTTTGGAATGTTTGTTGATGACAGTGTTCAGGCAAAAAAGTAAATTTTGACCTTCCCTAAAATGAAGAATGTCCCACCGGAATGGAGGTCATATTCATTCAAAACACTTTGAAATTTCCCCAAACTTATGAAATGGTAAAACATCATTTTTAGAGAGATATTTGCATAAACACTGACACAATATATGAGTCCAGTTAAGCATTATATGTATATATGCATTAGAATGTTATCTGCGATATGACAGTATTTTAATGATTGGAATATACTTATGAATTTTTGATAATATCAACCTGTCTTCTTTCTGGTCGTTCATGAGTGACTCAACATTAAGTTTGAGTAGTTTCCTCAACAGACGTAAAAAAAAACAGAGCATAGCATGTTTTGAGCACTCAAAGCCACCAACGATGGCTATTATATATATGATATGATGATTCATTAATCATTGCAGTGTTCATTTTTTCTCTGATAACTGTAGAAAACTGACCCCCAACATATTGATCTTCACTCCAAGTACAAAGACTCCAACGGCCATCTAAAACGTGCTCCAAGTACACTAAAATATTTCCGTGTATAATCGATTGGTATGCATTTCCATTGAAAAAAATCAAAAACTGCTATAAATTATGTTTATACAAATCACTTGACGTCACCGTTATCATTTAAACGGAACTCTTAGTATATGATGAACTGCATGGTTGAAAGAAGCAATTGTGTTATGGATGGGCGTGATTGGGATCATTTCAAGAACGAAAAAATATGTTTTTTTCTTTCCGTAGCATTTTGTTCAGACATAATCCGGGGGGTTTGTATACACGATATGAAATGTGCATCTGTTCGACTACAGACCAATGGATACCCAACCCCCTTTACGTCAAAGTACATCTATTGCTAAGATGTATTAATCGTGATGTATCAGTTTACTCCTTCGTAACCATTTTTTTAAACACTTTGAGGATATACAATTTCATAAACAGAGATTAAAACGAGTCAACAATATGTTTAAAGTACATGAATCTTCTTTACAATGCCATTACATTCTGACATTCTGTAAGAGCTATGTTTACTAAAAATGGGAGTTATTGCTAATATACACACTTGAATATGAACATAAATTTAGCGTGACTGATTTGACGTTACAAAGCAACAAACCATTGTGCTTATAGATATAATGATATGGACAGGTTGTGACTGCATATTACAAATTGGTTTGAAACATAATCAAGAGGCCACTTAAAGAAGTTATTTCTGGAGCTGAAAGTGCCCGGTAAGGACTGCCATAGTAAATGAACAAATAGAACAAGGAGATTTTTCATAGAATCTGTATTAATCTTAGAATGTAGAACAATTGAACAAAGACAAGGATTTTTCAACATACCTTCTAACCTATCCAAGTTCTGAGACAACATTAAATATTATTCAGCAAACATGATCATAAACAATTTGATGCAAGCTAAGCAATTTTAATACCACCATTTGAAAATAACATCATACACACACACTAATAACATACTTATAATTTTATATTCGTATTTCAAGCCTTTTTTACATGATTAATAATATCTGAATCTGTTTAAATGTTGATGTTTTTCAATGTGTAGCTGAAACCAAGGCGACGTCACCGGCGCTCGTGAACGCTATATGCATTTGAGAATATTTATGCCGACGGCAAAAGATACCTTAATAATGGGTGGCTTCGCTTTTATCAAAACAGCTTCCATTATTTGAAGTCTTCCCTCGGGATTCGTATTATACTAAAATTCTCATGATGTGATCACTTAAGTTGAAAGAAACATCACTTGAAATATATTTGTAAAATTGATTACATTTTCTCAACGATAGTCAAAGATCTACAACTTTAAAACCTTCCAATTAAAGGAATATTTTCACAGGATTTCGATCATGTCAATGGAAAGGTTAGTACGCAAACAAGGATGAACTAAAAAGTTAATTAACTAATATATATATATATATATGTATATATATATATATATATATATATATATATATATATATATATATATATATATATATATATATATATATATATATATATATATATATTCACGTTTTTTATCCCGATGTTCTAGTTGAGTCAGAGCAATCAGACCTACCATTTGTCTGAGAACCTTGCAAATCCATATGAGTACTTCACTAAACGATTTCTATGAACGTTAATGTTAATTTTTTTAACGGAATTATTCGGGGGTTTTATTCTTTTAATCCGATGTCAGCACTACAGGGCACATCATTTGGTCAAGAGCCTTGCAAATTTGCATGAGCATTCCACTTAACTTTACTTTTTAATTTTCTTTTTAAATTTTTGCATCTTTTCTAGTTTTATCTCTTTCAATCTTATGTTTCCACTAATAACTTCACAAATGCACATGAGTACATCTTGCAGACATCCTCTAAAAATATTCGAGATAGCAGGAATAGTGTTGGGGGAGGCGAAAAAATATGGGGTTACGAGGATCGCTTTTTCAACATGAAAAAGCAGCGGTGATAGCAGAAGCACATACACCCATGAACCCCTTCTTATTTTCCAGCAGGCAAAATCGGGTCAAAAGGTTGACTATTTATTTACCATTAATTTGAGGGGGGTGAAGTATTATGAATCAGGGTCTCTCAAAGTGGGGTTGGGACACCAGGGTTCCCATAAAGATTATTGAGTTCGCAAAGATATTTTAAAATCTTTTGCAAGATTGGGGGTTTGTTTAATTTTTAGAAAAATGGGTCAATTAAAGGGTCATAAATTCAAATCATCCCTGCTGCCACTTTCATAGTCTACTTGATTACCATCAAATCATATTCTCTTTCCGTAAGCTTTAAACCTTTTTGACAGGACATCTTCAAAGAGAACTGTGTGTTGTTCTTTATTATTGCTATCAGATTGAAGAGTGTTCGTTTTAATTACTCCTATATTCATTGATTCTTTCACGCGAAACTTGACAGAATTAATGCTTTTGGTTCTCTCTTTTCGGTTCCGTATTTTGAGTGAACCTCGTATGAAACGATCAAACAGGACTCTGCCTTCATTAACACCTCGACACGACATGCTAGATTCCTAGTTCGTATCATTATTTATGCTTCATGTGCCAATCAAGCTCATGTCTTATTCACATCCCGTATGAAACTTATTCCGGTTATCATAACCATGATTTTCTTCACAATTTTCAGGAACGGCTAATATTGGAAACCGTTGACCAAAACTGTTAACATAGGTTTCTTCAGTTTTTAGTAGGCCTGGCTTACTGTGTCCGTATGTATCACTTGTAAAGGCTGCATTAATGGAGCTAGAAGACTGAAAATTTAAAAATTTGTGTCTTATAATTTCCAGAGAAGAACGTTCCTTTAGTTTGGTTTTTGATTTTTTCCTTCTAAATTGGTTTTTAGAGGGGGATCAATTCACAACATCAGTTTTTTCTTATTTGATCTCTCTGTTTGCTCCCACTTGTGGTTGACAGACTTTTTATTGATCACTGCTTAAACAAAATGTGAGAGAAGCAAAAACTGTCAAAACAGGTTTCCACAGTTTTTAAGTCGGTCTGACTAGTTATGTCTGTATTGATCATGTGTACAGGCCGTAGCGATGGAGCTAGAAGGCTGAAAAATTAAATGTTTATTCCTTATTATGTCCAGAAAAAAAAAAAGACTTTTTTCGAAATTCTCCTCGTGAATATGTTTTCAGTGGGGGTCAATTTTCAATATGAATTTGAGCTGAATGGTTCACTTAATTAGTAACCACTTTTTTTTTTACTTTTCAGCTGCCACTGCCCAAACTAAAGGTGAGAAAAGTAACTTATTCATTGATGACCTTTTTTCCAATTTGTTATTTATCTTCCCCAACAAGGCATACTACCAAAAGATGCAGCAGTTTCTATTGAGTGACTAACCAGACCTGTATATGTACTTGCTTTTCCGCTGACACTGAATAATGCATATTGTTAATAATAAATAATAAATGATAATTTGTTCACTTTTCTTTGAAAATATTCACGTCGCGTTATGTGATAGACGATTGAGTGAGTGTTAGAGTTAGCCACTGAAAACATCACGACTACAGTTTCTGGCAGGTTGTAACAGCAGCTATGATTTCACTCGGTGCTATATAATTTTTATGCATGTATATATCTATATAAAAACATAGAATTCACCCGATAAATTCATTGATAGATAGATAGTAATAATAACTTTGCATTTCTGTTCGAAGTCAGATAAATAATAAACTGTATATGCCGGACAATAAGATGAATAGTTTATAAGGGTATCAAAAGAGATACCGTCCATCCAACCACCATAACTGTCCATATTGATGTAGACAGCCCCTTCAATCATAATATCACCGTGTTTAGCCTTTTCTTTATTTTTAGTCAAATTAACAAGTCGTATCGCCAAAAATCTTTATTGATATCACTGTTACAGAACAATATCATGTAATTTTTCCTGATCAAACATCGAAAAGAAGCATTTGTTTTGTATTTCTGCAATTTACTCTAATTCCAAAGCTGATTCTTCGACTTATTCATTTCGTTCGTACGTTCACTGTTATATTCTGATGATTATAGAATCAGAAGCGGAAATATTCCCCTGAAAATCTTCCAATGAGAAACTGAAAACAATTTTATTCGATTTGCAACGAACAGAAAATTGACTTTTGTTCAGATATTTACTCGAAAATTTATTAGTATAAGTTCACATTCACAGATCAGCCGGTCAGATAATAACTTTTTTTTTTATCATAAGCCGTTTTAAGTTATGTAGATCTCTTTGAATCCGCAACCACATAACGAAGACATCGATAGTAGGCCAGTGATAGACACAGCCTACGAAAACACTAAGCTGATAAACCGTATATATGAATTATGGACATAAAAGACGTAGAGCTTTCCAAGTAGATATAGCGTACCAATATCAGATGATCAATGTGTACATGAATAATGACAGAATGAGATTAAACATTAGTCAAAATTATATATATATATATATATATATATATATATATATATATATATATATATATATATATATATATATATATATATATAATGTGTACTTTAGAGAGTGAGACAGACTCGGGAGTGAAGTTTTTGGTGGTAAGGTTTATTAATCCTTATATGTCAATAGTCCATACATGTTTCGGGATTTCTCCCATCATCAGTGGTGTGCGTTGTGTGAGTGTGAATTAAAATGTACCATGTGGAACCAGAGTCCACTGCCAGGGGCTATGCATTGTGGGTAAGTTTTGTTGTCAAGGCTACTAGAGCCCTCATGCTGAATGTAAGAATGACCAGCAGGTATTGGGATTTTGGTAAAGCAGCAGCAGTTGGTCTTGGGGAGGGCAGAGTGTGTCAAGGTAGGGGGTAGTGTTGTGGAGGAGGATTTTTTGGTATGTTTGGGATAGTGTAGAAGGAGGGGTGGTGGTGTCAAGGAGCTACGTAGGTATCAACCTTAAAAGTTACTGAAAATGTTACTGAAAATGTTTTGGCTATGATTTGGACAGGGGTTATAACAGGCTAAGGTGAAGTTTTTCCTATGGGTCTAGGTGACTTTGAAGCTTCCATTATTGAATGTGTCTAAGATGTGGACGTGAGGATATTAATGGTAGGAGTTGTGTGTATTAGTGTTCTGTGTGGTGAGGGTTGTTCAGTTTAGTATTTAATCCATTAAGATATAGGGTTTTAAGTTTGTTGATCCACATGTCTTCGTGTTTTTCTAGAACTTTAGTTATGTCAATTGGAGTAGTTTTTTCTATTTTTTCTATGATGGTGAAGCTAGCGTCAGTGGCAAAATTGTGGTCAGGTGTGCGAAAGTGTAGTTCTACAGGAAGTGGGCTACAATTATTTTTTGATTTAATCCTGTCTATAATTGTTGAGTCTAATATTAAATTGCCATTCGGACTTGCCTATGTACTGTAACTTACATCTATTGCACTCTAGAAGGTATATAATGTTCTTACTGCGGCAGTTGCTATTGTGGTATATGTGGTAACTCTCTTTTGTGGTGGTGCTTGTGAATGTGTTGGTGTACTTGAGGTGGTTGCAACATAGACTGTTTCTTATGTTGCAAGGTGTGCAGAATTTAATTGTTCTAGGTGTATTTTTGTGTACGACTTTATTGTTAACGATAGTATTGCCACTGATCATGTCTCTGATGTTTTTGGGTCTGCGGTAGGAGATAACACATGGGTCTGTGAATGTTTCTTTTAGATCTGTTTTGATCGTGAGAATGTTCTATCTATTATTGATGATGGGTGCTAAGGGTGGGAGTGTGTTGTTGAAGGTTGTTATAAGGGGTATGCGGTTGGGTTTGTTATTGTGGGACAGTAAAAGGGTTTCATCTCTGGGTATTCCAGTCGCTTTTTTTATTTGTTTTTTTGTGTTATCTAGTGGATAACCTCGTTGGGTGAAATATTGTATTAGGTCATGTTTGTGTCTGTTAAGTTCACTATTGGTGGAGCAGATTCTTCTAATTCTAAGAGCTTGTGAAAATGGTAGGCTTCTTTTTAAGTGTTGGGGATGGGCTGATTTGGAGTGGAGGTAATTGTGGGTGTCTGTGGGTTTTGTGTAGAGGGTGGTTTGGAGGTTTCTGTTGTCATCTATATATATGCGTGTGTCTAAGAAGGCTATGGAGTCAGTGGATGTTGTGAAGTCAAACTTAATAGAGTCATGTGCCGAGTTTAGATGTATAAAGAAGTTATCTAGTTTGGTTTTTTCGCCTGTATATATGAAAAAAATGTCGTCTATGTATCTACCATAAAAGATGCTGTCATTATAAATCTCTGGGTAAATGTAGGTTTCTTCAAATTTACCCATGAAGATATTTGCATAGGATGGGGCCGCTACTGTGCCCATGGCGCAGCCTTTCACCGGGAGGAAGTGTCTATTATTAAAGTTAAAGCTATTTAGAGTTAGAATGTGGTGCATAAGAGTGGTGATTGTTCTAGTGCTAGGTTCTTTAGTAGTTCTATTGTTTAAGGCTTCTGTCAGTGCCAGGATACCTTCATCATGTTTGATGTTGGAGTATAGGGATTTAACATCCATACTAACTAGAAGTGCTTTGTGTGGGATTGCTGTGATGTATTTGATTTTGTTTAGGAGGTCTGTGGTGTCACGTATATATGATTTGATTTGTGTTGCTAAGGGTTGGATGTAGTGATCTACAAATTTTGATAGTTTGGTAGTGTGGCAGTTCGTGGAGGAGATGACTGGTCTACCTGGGTTATTTGGTTTGTGGATTTTGGGGAGTAGGTAGAACCTTGCGGGTTTTGTGGAAGTGGGTTTCAGTATATTCTGTGTCCTTTTGTCTATCATGTTGCTATTGTGTAATTCTGTTAGGGATTGGGTCATTGTGTTTATGTATTCGTTAAAGGGGTCTATGGGGAGTTCTTTGTAGAATTCTGTGTTGCTTAATTGTAAGTTAGCTTCTGTGAGGTATTCATCTAAACCCCAGATGACTATGGATCCACCCTTATCTGCTCTTGTGATGATCAAGTTTGTATTATATATATATATATATATATATATATATATATATATATATATATATATATATATATATATATATATATATATATATATATATATATATATATATTACAAGTCAGGGATGTAATATAATATGATATGATATAATATCCTATGAATAATGGGTTTATTTTACACCGTGCTCGATACAATCAACTGTTAATATTCAACTTAAAGCCAATCACGAAACTGAAACAAAAGAAAAGAAGAAGCCTACCACCAAGAATAGTAAACACACCCCTAAAAAATCTCCCAAACAGGAATCTGAAATAAACTGAAACATTCTCCTGAAGAAGCCTAAACAGAGCAGAAACATAAACGTATTTATGTAGCTATTCATTTCATCATATATATATATATATATATATATATATATATATATATATATATATATATATATATATATATACATATATATAAGCTACAACGTATCAACACATCAGCTCTCAAAGTCTGTTTTTAAGAAAGCCGGGGCAACGAAAAAAAACGAGCCTAAGGGTAAATTAATGTAATAAATGAAAGTGAGCGGTTAATGATTAACCGGTTTCGTCAGCTATATCCATCACTGCACTACAGTATTAAATTTATTCTGGGAATTCTATCTAAATCATCATTATCATCAGTCTTTCAACGTACGTCGTTGGACATATACTTTCCCACGGATTCGCCACACTTCTCTATCATGGGGGTCGCGGAGCCAGTACTTTCTGAATTTGTGTGGCTTGTCTCTCTCTCTAATATTCTGCCGGCCTAGGTTGCGCATGTGATCTCGAGGGATCCATGTCGCGAGTCGTGATGTCTATTGGTTGTCCGCAATTTGTGCAACATGGCCAGCCAACTGCCATTTGAGATTTTTAAAGGATTGTATGATGTCCCTGACTCTTTCCCAAATGTACTGTGCTGTCTTGTGGTCTCTCCATGTGAGGACCAGCATAATTCTTTCATTTGCACGTTGCATGGTTCTCAATTTGTGGGTCTATCTCTTGACTAAGTTCCATGTTTCAGCTCCAATTGGAGGATGCATTGGTTATACACCCTCCTTTTTAGGATTAATGGGATCTTCTTATTTTTGAATGTGGACCTTGCTCTTTTGAGGGTCTCATGGAGATTCGTTGTCCTAGGAAGATGTAGTGATCTACTTTCTCTAGTTCTATGTCTTGATTTTGATTTTCGTGTTTTTATCTCCGAGGTGGTTGTTGCACATGACCTTCGTCTTGCTGAAGTTTATGTGTTGGCCGACTTTCTTGCTCTCTTCATTTAGTTTATCTATCATTACTTGGAGGTCGTGAAGGTTTTCTGCGAAAATGGCAATGTCGTCTGCAGATCTTAGGTTGCTCAGATACTCGCCGTCTATTCTAATTCCTTCACTCTCCCAGTCTAGTCTTCTGAAGATCATCTCGAGGTAAGCTGTAAAGAATTTGGGTGAACTGGTATCACCTTGTCTTACTATATTCTGGAATTGAATGGGGTCCGAGTCATGCCGATGAACTTCCAAACAATCTTAGAACAGATGAGTTTTTCCATGTGTTCATAAGAATTGGCGTATGTAAACGATATATATATATATATATATATGTGTGTGTGTGTGTGTGTGTGTGTGTGTGTGTGTGTGTGTGTGTGTGTGTGTGTGTGCCCGTGCCCGATATCAAAATGCATCAAACGATGTCTTCAGGGGGTTGATTTTAGGCTGGCGTCGCGAGGGAAATGAGAAAAATGCTGATAAAATTTATATGTGTCTCAGTGAAATTCTTTTTCTATCAAGAAACCTGTTCATGAATGATCGGGGGCGGTCTTTCCATTTTAGTGATGAGAGATCATAATTGAATTCAATCAAATCTCTATACGCCTCTGGTTTCAGCCTTTCGATGTTTTTTTATCCGGACTATCAAAGAGTAAAAAGAGCCGAAGTCTTTAATTGTGATCAACAACTAAGTAAAAATTTCGAAGCGAAGGATTGAAAAGACTCCTATATACAAAACTATATACTCATCTATCACAGATCGATAACAAATATCCAGGAAGCAGGGATTAAAAACCATTACCAGTTGAAGACAAGACGTCAATTCCTCCGAAATAAAAGTCGTAGGAATTCCAACAGAATGACCAGAAGGCAGGGGTTAATAAACGTTACCTTCAAGGGACATGCGTATGTATTTGCTTTTGCTTATAGATTTGCATGTGTGTGTGCGCACGTGTTTATGCTAATTCATTTAATTAACCTATAAATATCGAGCAGTATCACCTAGCAACTGATTCATTCACCTTCTGCAAATTGCAATCAAAGGTTATCTCCTGCATCCAATCGTTATATCCCCCGGTATCTGCAGTATTTCTTTCCAGCGGTTAGTCAGAGTACGTGATGTCCTTGAGCTGTGTGTTTCTATATATTTTTGTCGCTGTTGCGTTCCAATCAAAATATTCAATCAAAAACTCGTCCAAAAATTATTTAATCAAAAAACCCGCAACATTTGTGTCAGCAAATTGTCGCTATTTCGCTCTTTATTCATTTCACGCTCAGTGATCGATAAAAGGTAATTTGATTTGAGAATAAACCGCGGAAAGTCTTTGGCGTCCGGACGATGACCTTGAAATAGAGATTAGATTTCCCAGAAGGGACAAAGTCAAATAGAACCTGATTCCCCTGTACTTGATGAAAGATATTTGATTTTTCTCATTTTGAATCGCTCCTTTTGTGATTGGGGTCGGGATCCGAATATAAAGCTGTAAGATTACATCGATACAAAGGTGAATCGAAAAAATTTACAGAACTCAGTTTTTTCACCGTCTTTTTAGATGTATCTATATATCTCCATTAGCGGCTAATCGGTCGGTCTATCGGTCTCAGATATGTCAAAGAACACAGATAGGAAGGGGGAAGAGGTATGGTGTCATTAAAAGGTATGATGCCATTAAAATGCACGACGTCATAAAAGCTATGATACATTTTTTTTTAAATCTTCTCCAAACATGATTTACTATCTGCTAATGAAGTCATAATAGAAAAATGCCAAAAATAGCCCCCAAAATCGCCATTTACGATTTTTATTGAACATAGTATTTGGATAATATTTCATATCACAATATTTTGCATGTATGAGAATCAATTGAATTAAAGAATGGCTACTTGCTCGCCTTCCTCCTCCTCCTATTACTACCACTATCATGGATGGTGGGAGCATCGTTGAACTTGGGGTTCTTGTTCTCTTACACTGAAAAGTTTGACATCGCAAAACTCAAGAGCAACCAGCGCTATGGCCACCAAATCTATCTAAGGGGGCCATAGTGCAGGGTTTTAGCTACTTCATTTTTGATAATTACCCTCCAAAAAAGTTTTTCAAGTAGTGGCTGGGTTTTGTTTGCAATGTACATATATGCTAAATTAGTTGAATTAAAAGTTCCAAAACCTTTGGGATTTTAGTGGAGCATTCTATTTTCAATGTGAGCATTATGCTAAACTCGTCCCTTATTTTGTGCCCGGTTGCGTTCACACTCACCTAAAAATATTCCACTTTAATGTACAAAATATATGACCATACGTCTGAGTTTCTATACCCAAAAGCGGCTATAGCTATAGCCAACGATCTTTTCAGGTTAACAATGGGATCCCGGATCATGTTTTTCCCCATATTAGTCTTTGAAAATTCGAGAAAAAATAACGCCAAGTCTGTGTTCGCGCTCTCCTCGATAATAATGATCTGATTTCCATGTATATATCTATATATCTATGAAATACTAAAAGTCTAATTCTGTTTATCTGTATGTAAACCCTAAGTAGCTGAAATGATGCATTAAAGCCAGAAATATAGAATTATGCAACCCCCTAAAAAACAGTTTCAATCTCATGGGAGATCAATGGGAACTAGCCGAAAATCCGTCCGTAGGTCGGGTATTTCTGCTAGTAGTCATAATTACGTTTCCATTTCACTCTGATCCATCCAATCCCTTGGGTGATTTTTCGAAATTATCATATTGAAGGATACTGGGCAATATTATTCTTAGTGAAACCATTCCAAGTTGCTTCGACGGACTCATTTTTCACGGAATTTCCACACTTCCAATATCGATGTGATTAGGAAATACAAGCATTGATGAATGAAATAATTACTTGGACAAAATCACGAAGGAGTATTCACGAAGATTCAAACTACACTAAATAACCTTGCTAGCAATTTATGAAAGCCAAGTAAACTTATTCTTCATTGATCGGCTGCTAAGAGGCTTTAACTAATTCAATATTTCACAACGACCACCTCTAATGGATTAGCCCAAAAGTAAACCTGAACACGGTGCAAACAGGAGTCAAATTATACCGAATTTATGCAAGTTAGATTTATCTGTGTGATATATGAATCTCTCAACAAATGCATGTGGTATATAATCAACGTGTGTGATAAGATGTTGGACACGCGCAGTAGCCCTTAACATGATTAAGTTCAGATTTTATACAAAGCGATTTTGTAATAACTTTAGTGAAATTCGATCAATTTTAATGGAAAAAAATTATTCTGAGTAATTTTCTATTACACCAATTCGCGCATTCGCACAATTTTTGTTCTGATAATACTTTCTTTTGGAATTTAATTTTTTTATCTCACCTCATATTCATATCATTGTATTGGTACTTCACGATATATAAATATATATATATATATATATATATATATATATATATATATATATATATATATATATATATATACTTTGCGATATATAGATATATACTTTGCGATATATATATATATATATATATATATATATATATATATACAAATATATATCGCAAAGTACCAATATGATATGAATATGGGGTTGGGTAAAAAAAATTATATATATATATATATATATAGTGCGAATCCAAGGCACATTCATTATATTGGTGCAGGTTCATGATATGGGGAAAAACCTGGTTCGGCAAACAAGATACGTTCCAAGTGAAGGGTGTGTGGTAGGAGGAATGTGTGTAATAGCCTGGTACATGGAATAGATACTTTCGCTAATTATGTTTAATTTCAGTTGTCCGCTATCAAATTCAGGAAATTAGAATTCATAAGTTCTTCTCAATAATTCAAAAATGCAAAAGAAGTAATGCTGCCAATTTGTATTCACGTAGAACTAAGTGTTTCCTCTCAGTGAAAAGGTGAAAGTTCTCGACTTGATTAGGAAATTTAAAAAATCAAGTAGAAATTTTCTAGATTTTCCATGAAATCATTTATATACACAATGTTCAAATGGAGGCCATTGTATATATAAATGACTTCATGAAAAATTGATGTCCATGGTTTTGCGTTCAGCAATTTCAATTACCTACGATCGACATCAATAGCCGGTCAGAGAAAAATTGGTCGTCCTTAATTCCGTTTCATTTCACTTACTTGCAATAAACCTCAGAAATAAAGAGAATTTAGAAAAAGATTCGTAAATTTCAATTAATAATGACCCCAAACAGCAATAGTGATGCTTGCTATTCAAATATACCTAAGAGAAGCTGTAAAGCGCTTCCTTCAAGTGGATAGGTGAAAGTTCCACGCAGGCACCAGTTCACATCTGCTCGGCATGTCTTTACTTTGTCACCGGGTCTGTGCTGCTTACTTCTTGAAGATTTTGTAGAGCCTTGAATCTGTTGGAGAGGTTGAGCCGATACTTATCTGTTCTCTCTTTTATCATTCAGATAATCCACGTAGCGTGATGTTGGATTCCTCCATGCCGTACTGCACAGAGCTTCGGTGTGGCCATCATCAGATGGTTGTCCGTGGGTGCATCCGCAACTCTCCCCACTCACATACCCTGCAGCTATTGTCTGAACTTCTGCCTAACGCTCACAAGGTCGGTCTTGCTTTCTGTGATGAGATAATCTTGTCCTTGTGTGGGATTAATGCTGCTACAGATGGCCATGCTGTTTAGTGCGCAGACATCCGGAAGCGATTGTTCTTATTCATTATTCCAAATCCATGCCCACCCATTGCACGCTCCTACCTACCCACGTGACCATTCAAACTAGAGCTGACAAAACAGTGATGAACTTCAGGATGGACACAAGACAACAAACAGGAAATACAAGTTACGAGTAACCAGTTAGAAGAATACCCAGAGAATACTCCGTCGGAGATGAAACAAGCCATCAAACAAACGAAAGGAAGAGCTGCTGGGCAAGATAACATCACCATCGACTTACTCGAAAATGCTGCTAAAGACATCACCAGGAAAGTAGCCCTCCTATTCAATTTATGCCTTAGACAGTGTGTTTCAGAATTGGAACACTGGAATCATAGTGCTATTACACGAGGAAAGGAATCCGAAATATCTAAACAACTTCAGGCCAATGCACTTACTCAACTGCATGTGCAAACTTTTTTACCAAAGTGATCACCAACTAGAACACAAGATGAAAACCAACCTCGAGAATTGGCTGGATTCAGAAAAAAAAAGCTACTCGACTATTGACTATCTCTATTCAATAAATCAATAGAAAGAGAAAGCAGCAGACTGTAGAATGCCACTAGATGTATCATTTGTCGACTTCAAGAAGGCTTCCAACTCAGTGGAAACCTCAAAGGCCATCGATGCTATCATACAACTAGATGTATATGTCACAGTCTTTCATCATATGTACCGACTCATCCATCCATCTATTAAGGTATATAAAGATTCAGGACCCTTTCAGTTCGAAAAGGGAGTAAGACAATCTGATTCCAGCTCACCTAAACTCTTCACAGCCTGCCTAAAGATGATCTTCCGAGACCTAACCTAGGAAAATAAAGAAATCACAATGGAAGGTGAATATCTAAGTAACCTTTGCTGATTGCATCGTCTTTTTCTACAAAAAAACTTCCACGATCTCTAAGTGATGCTAGACAAAGTGAACGAAAAGAGCAAGAGAGTTGGACTTACACATGAACTTCAGTAAATCAAAGGTCATGTATGACAAACATGTTGAGGACAAAAACATCACAATCAAAATTGAAAACGCAGACCAGAAAAAGTTGATCACATCTACTTACGACGCCAATTCCTCATAAAAGACTTAGACGGAGAAATCAAGCCGAGAATCACTTTAAGCTGGCAGATTTTTGATTGATCAAGCTCAATCTTTAAGAACAAGAAACTCCCATTAGTTTTAAAAAGAAGAGGTGAAACATGGAAGTTGACCAAAAACTGACTCTCAAACTGTCAACCATGCAACGTGCACATGGGAAAATCATGCCCAACATCACATAGAGAGATCAACAGCACAGTATATTAGAGAAAAACAAGAATCTGGGATATCATAGGACCAATAATAAAACTCAAATGCCAACGGACTGGTCTTATTACAAGAATGGCAAACAGGCACTGGGCATCACGACTCGCAACGTGGATCCCCAGAGATCATATGTGAAAATGTGGCCGGCAAAATGTAAGATTGTTTGACGAAATAGATAAGTTGATAAAATATTGGCTCTGCGGCTCCCATGATAGGGATGTCTAGTGAATCCTACGAGGATGATTATGGCCAACGACAGCCGCTAAAAGGCTGATGATGATAACCTTTGCGTTGATGTCCCTCATGAGGGGTTTGACGCTTTTTTTTCTTCTCGCTTATCCAGCATAATCTGGGGTCTGTTGTAAAAGTTCTCCTCCATCGTATCCTCTGAATAATTTGTAGAGGAGAAGCACCACACTACATAAATGTTAATGCTCATCATCTTCCTCTTGAACTTGGTCATGATGATTTAGGAACCGACTGCCTCCCAGCTGATGAGTGCTCTCTGTATCAACGTTGTAAGCATCAATGCGATTCTTTTTGTGTGTGCGGAGGGATGGGGTTCTCTTTTACGATTGTCTCGTCTGACGACAATTTGAGTAAGTTGTCCTGACTGTGTTCATCTGGTCTCACGGACCAAGCATGGATATTTTTGTAATTTTTCACTTGTGAAGCCTTACCTACTTTATATATTAGTCTAGTGTATCTCCTTTGGCCCGTCCTGTACGGTCGGTCCTACCAGGATCTTACGCTCCGACTGGACAAGTGAAATCATACGTGAATGGACTTCAATGATGCATTATAATAAGATGGAATGTGGAAAAAGAACAATCAGAAAGATCATTGCTTAGGTTCGTTATTCTGCAAGCTTTTTGTTTTTCATCTACCTCAATAGCATACAGTTACAGCGTGCCAAGTAGCCCAACTTACAATGTACTAACCAGCCCCAAACACATTCTATTCCAAGACAAAAGTTCTGACGAAGCTGCTTGAAATGTTGTATATGTTCTATTTATTGCCACTTCGCAGAAAGATAGACTACGCTATCATCAATCGCACAACACGAAGAAAGCATTTGTTTTTCAAGGTGAAAACGTTATTTATCTGGGTGAAAACAAACACATTTCGTGCTTACAACACAAACCTGTAGGGAAAATAGCCGAATTTTTTCGGCTTAAAATAGCGGCGCCATCAAATGATGCAAACAAAAGTTAAGGCAAGTGATTCAACTTTCCCCTGTGCCCAACCAGTCCCAGTCTATCGTAGGGGAGATAAACTGCTTCTTCAATCAAACAGAGATCACGCAGACAAAAACTAGTTAGATGCATGAACAAAAAAAGATGGGCAAACGATAACAATCACTCTGTGACAGGTGATCCACATAGAAATGGCGTGAAAAAACCCATCCCAACCGAAGAGAAAACAGCTCCAAATTTCCGAAAAGCTAATTCAGCTGGACTTTTGTGAAATGCAAAAAAAAAATCATCACCAAATCAGAAAATCTTCACTTATTGATAATTGGCAAAAAATATGGAGACATTTTGTCATTTGTTCTTCTACACTACCAACCTTTTTTAAAGATCGTGCACCAGTTTGATATTGACGATATTCTGGCGGACCGGCTTATGGTACGATGGGGGTTGTTAATCACGATTGGAATATCTGTAACTCTCATAAATGAGTCACCTTACCCTGTACCAGAAGTAATTATCTGAAGAATTATATGAAATTATTCCCCCCAAAATCTTTTATTTAAGGTTATTTAAACACAAATACCAGCTCAAAATGTGGGTAGTGTTCGTCCAAAATGACTATAGAGACCAAAAAAAAGCACTTTTAAAAAAAAAATTTTTTTCAAGTTCTCAGATTGTGCCGGTATACTCGTGCAAATTTTCAGACCCCAAAATGAAACCAAGAGCGCCTAAAGACAAACATACACATGAGCAAAAAGAAAAGAATCTGTTGTCCACTTGACTGGTTGGTCGGATCGTCTATTAGTGGGGCTACGGTGTTTCAATATCTGCGATGAGTCAACTACAAGTCACTTATAAATGGCAGATACACTCGATTAGGTTTCTAAAAAGGTTTTTATCTAACGTATATTTAATTTTGAGATACCCAGGAAATGAATCTGGTTTGAATTTAGAAATAAATATCGCCAAATCATGTCGTTCCCTCACGGACCGATTGCAGATGCTTTGTGCGGTCCAGAGACCCAGTTGAGCACCAAGGAAAGGTATGAATGAAGTTAATGATAATAGCATACTATCACTCAGAATCAATCGATAGTAATCAGAGCTCGGGAAACAGTTCCCAAATATTTCACATGAACACAAGAGCAACTGAAAACCACAAGAGGACGAATAGGTCGGAAAGATAAGGGATATTTGGGGAAAATTACTGGGTAGGATTTAGTGATGGGAATAATTATATATCATTATTCAATATAGCACTAAGAGATATTTTGAAGTATTGAACACATGCAGTAGTCCAGTAAAATGACAAAAACATTATTGGGGAGACGCAACGAGCCCCCCTGCTATAAAAAAAAAACAGTAACAACGTCAAATTCTGTAACAAAAAAAGTAAACAACAGAAAGGGAGTTAATCAGAAGGAAGGCATTAGAATCCACTCTTCAAATATTTTAGATGTTTCAATCTAGATTTAGATGTCTTGGGTGACATCTAGAAGTCAGAAATTGCTTGTCAGATGAATTTTAGGAAAATAATAATTTCATTTACGCTTTTTTACTCCATCTCGACAAAAAAAGTGTTTTGGATTTGAGTGATCTTTCTGTTTCAGAGGGGAAAGTAATGATATCATAGCAGAAATAATTCCACAGCGAAAATGATTACTAGTAAGTCCATTTAAGTAGGTTTCTCAAATTAAATGCAGCATTATATTGTTTTATAAAAAGTACTTTATAAAATGCAAAATTCCTCACATTTATAAAACCTAGGGCAAAAAGTGCCATAATAGTCATGGAAAATAGTTTTCCGTTTGTCGTACAAAATTACGGCTTCGATGTATATTGGTTGATTCTTTTCAGTATTGCCAATTTAGATATTACATTTCTTGATTTATATTGATTCCCGATTTAAATATTTTTACATTTAAATTCAGATCTATAATTTTAGATAAAATATCTATTTTTATCTATTTTTATTTGATTTCTCGAACTTCCAAACTTGACACTGCAATGCGTGCTGTAGCGAATATATGGGGGATATCAGTTTCGTACAGTTTTGAAAGATATTCTTGTTAAAAGTCTACACCTCAGAGAAGCAAACAAATTGTATGGGGTTTTACACTTGGAACAATGAGATACATTTTTCTTTGCTCATGATGATGTCTTCAGAAACAAGAGAATTCAGTGGGAGAAACCCCCCCCCTCTCTCTCTCTCTCTCTCTCTCTCTCTCTCTCTCTCTCTCTCTCTCTCTCTCTCTCTCTCTCTATGCACATGAATGCTGATGATGTATATTATTCGGGCAAAAATATTAATTTTTATTGTAAATCGGGTACGCCCCTCATATCGAGAACCGCTGATCCAAATTGGCCATTGCAAACTTAACACTGCCATACCCTGTGTGCTGACTAAGATATCTGGTTAATATCAATGGGCAGTTATCGTTAACTCTGTGCATACACACACCCACAAACACACGAAGATTTCTCAAATAATTATCAGATAGTAGAAAGGAAAAATTGTGAAATCTATTTATATACAGCAGAAGTTTTCTGACACCGCTTAGTGCATACGTACGAAGCTTAGCCTCCAAGTGTGTATCTGTGTACACATACAAGTACTTCGTTATTCAAGTCGATTGGTGACTTAAAACAGACATTTCTCCTCAAGCTTGCAATTTCAGTGATTAGCTGATGCATATTGGAAAGAACAACTACATATGTCTGTATATGTTAACTACGTATATATACATTCATATTATGACACCAAATAAAAGTGTTTTCGTCTGTCACTCTTTAGAGGATGATACATCAGAAAGAAATCCAGATTTGGAAAAAAGTGTCGTTTAAAAGATTTGAAATCACGTCACAGTATTGTCTTAAAGCATGATACCTTAATAATGTTCTAATTGATTAATGTTCTAAAACGCGTTCGAGGGTCAATTTGATAGTTTTAGCGAAAATGATTTATCTAATGTCATAATATATATATATATATATATATATATATATATATATATATATATATATATATATGTGTGTGTGTGTGTGTGTGTGTGTGTGTGTGTGTGTGTGTGTGTGTGTGTGTGCGTGTTTTCAATACATGGGCATGTGTAGTTGTTTCTGTTTGATTTATATTCGCCAATCACGGGAATTTGGAAAGTGTGTACCACTAGAAGGCTTTTAAATATCGAATATATATAGACGTCCATTTACAAAATGGCTGTCAACCTCTTTCACTCTGATATCATTGCTTCGTCATCTCTGCATTATCAAAAGACAGGCTTTTAGTGCTTTTCCTTTTTTTCTCGACTGGAAGAGCATTCAAGTTGAAGATGACATGATTTTTTTCATTTCTTGCGTTTTGCTCCCAGCTGCTGTCACAAGAAAAGTGTTCTCTCTTTCGTTCTAATGACACCCGCCGCCGTTGATTTTGACACACGTTATGACAAAATGTTTACAAGGTGATTCACCTTAACACTGGATATCTCACATCTCTATTGTATTTCAAAGAAAATGCTATTGATGTTTCTTAATGTCCATCGTCAGTATTGAGTCTCCATAGGAAATTTCAGTGGGTAATTTTTGGCATTCTTGAAAGGAGGAATGGACAAATATTCTCAGTGTGAAATCAACACCTAAGAAAGATACAGAATTGTTTGCTTTTTGAAATTTTTCGAAATCTGACGACGCAGATTACCATGATTTTAAAAATCTTGCAAAATCAACGTATCTGGTTTCAACAAAATTTTCAATACTTATCTATTAAAAGACGATTCTTTTAACAGAATCATATCGAAAACTTTGAAAAATGATAATATATTTCACATGAATACCATCCCCTTTGGATGATTTAATTATTCATTTTATTTATATATCGGTGCTTTCATAGATTTTCACACATTTCACTGATAAATCCCACGAGGAATTAATTATGTTTACCTTTTTTTAAAAGAATTCTGAAACTGTTTGAACAGAATTCTCAGGTTGTTAAAAAAAGACAGGATATTTAAGTAAAATATTTTCTTCTTGGCAGCTTTTTCTTTCTATATCATGCTTCAACTGAAATTTATGTATAAATAATATAACAAAGATGAATCTTAAGAAACAATATACAATACATATATATATATATATATATATATATATATATATATATATATATATATATATATATATATATATACATACATATATATATATATATATATATATATATATATATATATTGTATATTGTTTTTTTATAAAAATTGTCTTCTAATGTAACTTATGGGAGGCTGAGAACATCGTTGTTATTTTCCTTTTTGTAGCTAAGCTAATGATTAACGCAGACGACAACGCCTAATGCTCTTCACAGCGCATCTGTGAAAAAATCAATCTTCTTTCTTCCTAATTAAATACATTTTGTGTAAATTCTACTGTATTTGGGATTATATCCCCTGTGTCTTCCGCAGGAATGAGATGTCAGAAGAAATTATTCTGTCATTGCCTGATTTTAAACATCAATTACTACCTTTGAAATTTATTGACTGATAGTGTTAAAAAGGGCTTTTATTCATTTCTAATGCAAAATGAAGGACATTTTTGCACAGTTCATTTAAACAATGATAAAACTAAGAATTTTTCTTCATATTATCGACAATTATCTAATTTTTAGTAGAATTTTAACGATGCTATTTCAAATTAAATTGTTTTCTACTATAATCGAAAATAGCGGCATAATTGATTTTTCGCTGAAAATAGTAAACATTGATTTTACAGTCGTAATTTATGTTATAATCAATGAAAATATGTTCTTTTTGTTTTGACAGAGATTCAAGCTGATTCATTTGAATGATTTTTTCTTGAAAAAGGTTTTGACCCCTAAAAAAGAAAAGATTGAACCTCACTTTTGACCCCAAAGAGAAACAAAAATGTTTCTCTCTCTCTTTTGACTCCTGAAACTACCAAAATATATTGTCTCGATTTCGACTCATTATGCTATTACTTTTGACCCCCAATAAAGAAAAAAGGTTCACCCCTGCGATGCAAAAAAGTTTTCGGGGGCCTGTAAGATTCACGTTTGGGCAACACCGGATGTGACGTAAATTGATATTGTTATGAATTTAGATAGAATTATTTTACTTATGTGCTATCGTTTTGTTCAGTAGTATCGAAACAGTAGAAATAGTCATAATTGATTATCCATTGTTTCGTTCTCTTTTCTTTGTAAACAATATTTATAAACAGGAATAAAAGTTAATATCAGTTGATGTGAATTATTCATATTTGTGAATATGCATATGGAACTTCATTTCATTTTCCACAAAACACGTTTCAGTCTCTCAGTTCCGACATGCTTCGCAAACTACTGTTTTGATTGGAAGGATTGTGCCGACCTTGACGATCTGTCCGTCCGTCCCCAGCTAACAAGTACTTCTTCGAATGCTGTGTTAACTACTCTGAGTCAGGTCAGACTAACAAGCTTTTTCACCAGCCTTTTTTTCACTTATACTCATGATTTTTTTTTCAATTTTAATATCTCTACTTGTTAAGTATCACTGTGTACTCTTGATTATGAGGGGTTTTTTTTATAAAATAAAATTGCCCCAAATCAACAGCTAGACTCAATCGACAAAATGGCCAATGCTTTTGCCTATATCAATGCAGCTTCGATAGTGAGCGATAATTTATCTTCTTGCAGTCTACCAAAACAGCTACGTTTGAGATGTTACAGGATTTATTTTCGTTATTCATAGCAACCATATGTGGTTTCCTTTTTGGAATATTGTGCTTAATCTGTATCTCAAACTCCCAGTCTTACTTTCAAGAATAGCACCTGTTTGTGTTCATACCAGCTACTTTCATAGTGTATCACTGTCCCAAATCTGACATACCTTCTTGTCAATGATTTTTGGGTCAGCTTACTGCATTCACTAATACAAGAACCATATGTTCAACAATGCGTCCACCACCCATGGTAGTCGTAGAAGGATTTAGGATGAAGAAGAGCAAGTAGTCTTTCTTTGAGTCAGTTCATTCTCATACTAATGAAATATTGTTATATGAAAATATTCTACTAGCATTATTTTCAATCAAAATCGTAAATGACCTTTTTCTGAGTTTGGGGGCTTTGGTTAATACAAAATGCAAACCTCGTATATATTACGACATCATAGCAGTTGATAAGGAAATTGATCCGAAGAAATATTCTTTTACTGACGGCACATCTTTTAATGACATCACACCTCTTCATTCCTTCAACTTTCTGTTGATTAGGGAAATCAGAAGCGACTGACCAACCGACCGACCAAAAAGCGTCCGTTGTTTCAACGCATGTTGAAGAGTACTCTACAGTCTCTCTCTCTCTCTCTCTCTCTCTCTCTCTCTCTCTCTCTCTCTCTCCCTCTCTTTTGTAGCAACGTTTGCCGTTTTCTGTGTCCTGTCTATTTTTGCCTCAACATGAATCGTTCTGATACCTTTCTCCTCTGTCTTGCAATGATTTAATTTCCCTTCTACGTAACCGTGTCAAGGATTGTTCGCACTACAAATTCTTCGTGTAGTCTTGCAGTGGTGAAGTGTTCTCTTAGTCCATGGTCCTGGACTAGAATTTGGTATCATCTAAGGTAGCAAAACTTAATTGTAATTTTGGAAACAATAAATACCTGTAGATGTCTGCGATGAAAACTATTCGTAATCCTTGGAGTCCTGTGAGCAATCAAGTCTTTGTGTTCTGTGACCTTGATGTCCCTAGATGTATATAGTATATAGTTTAGGTGGAAATTGTCGGAAAATGTATGTCGTGGAGAGTTTGAACAGTTCACGTGACCTCGGCAATCATCAAAATATTTCATAACGGGGTTTAAATTGAAGCAAAGAATGTCTCTTTTAAAATGATACCAAACACTATCTTATAAACCATTGAAAGATGTCCTGACCATGAGCCTAGCCCTGCTAAACATCAGTGTCTAAAATGCAATTTACTATAGAAGGATGGTTAACTTAATGAGCTGATAACTGTTGCTAAGGTACCACTTACAGATGGTTATCATACCAAAGTATTATCTACACATATGTATCACATCAAAAAGTATCATTCAAGATTTGCAATCTTGGGTGATACAAAAAAGTGAAATTTTGAGCTCTGACCCATGGACTTTTCCACTTTTCCTACTCCATTCCCGTGCAGCACTCTTGTTTATCAGAAACCATTAACCAAAATAGTTACCAAAACTAGGTTTCTCTCAGTTTTTAAGTTGGTCTTGCTAGCCGACTGACTATGAATATATCACGCGAACAGACCGTACCAATGTAGCTAGAGGGCTGAAAATTTCAACGTTCACTCTTTATCGTGTGAAAAAAAAAAAACGTTTGCTTTTTTTTATTTTATTTTCCCTCATTCTCCTGCCCGAATAGATTTTTGAATGGGGTGGGGGTTACAATGCAAAGAATGTTCCATGCTAGAATTAAAATTTTGTTTGTGTCCGCCTTTGAAAATTCAAAACTACTTCCACCAACCCCAAAAAATGTCAAGGGAAGTGATTTATTCATTTACCACACCTATTTCGGTTTTTCCAACTAAGTGATCAGCCCTAACACGGTACGCTGACGAAGGACGTTGGTCACTAGACGGTTTCTATAGAGTGACTAACCAGACTAGCTTTCCTTTTATCGTTTGCTTTACTGCTACGAATGTTTGCCATAATGTTCTCTCGGCTCCGTTGTGTGCATTTTGCATTTTGCAAGTCCTATTATAACCGGCCGAACGCAGTTATTTAGATTGACAAATCCTTTTACATACGAGAGTCTGTCAGTATGTTCTGGTATGTAATCATCAATTTCTCAGTCCTTACATCCATGAAATTCCTCTCTTGTCCAACGCAGGAAAAAAATACGAGTTAATCATTATCGATTCTATCCATGTATTCATGCCTATATTAGATTTCTATTGTTTGGTCTTGTTCTTCAGTTCTTTCTCATTCTCTGGAAATGTTAGAAACCGTCAACCAAAACTGTCACTAAAATTGTCAACACGGTTTTCCTCTGTTTCAAAGTTGGTTTGGCTGGCTGGCTGGCTGGCTGGCTGGCTGGCTGGTCGAGGTTGCCAATTCAGATTTTTTTTTCTTCTTTTTTTTCTTTTAGTCTGTCAGTCCAGTGATGACAGTGTTTTAATTTTTTAATTTTTTCTTTAAATATTTTGAAGTCCAGTGTTGCCAATAGAGATATTTTATTTTCGAACCTAACCAAGAGACAAACCTGCAAACTGAGAAGCATGCAACGTGTGCACGAGAGAATCCTGCTCAACCTCACATGGAGAGATTACAAGACAGCACAATATATCAGGAAGAAAAATCCATCAGAAAACTCAAATGGCAATGGGCTGGTCATGTTGCGAGAATGAGAGACAACCGATGGACATCACGACTCACAACATGGATCCCTAGAGACCACATGAAACCGAGGCCGACAAAAGGCAAGATGGAAAGGTGAACAAGACAAATTCAGAAAATACTGGCTCCGTGACGCCCATGATAGAGAAATGTGACGGATTTTGGGGAAGGTCTATGTCCAACGACGGACGTTAAAAGACTGATAATAACTAGAATCGAAAAATCGAAACATCCCACCCCCTATATTGGCAACCCTTGGCTGGCTGACTGACTGACCGACTGACTGACTGATTGGCTATGTGTGTATTACGCGTACAGACCACACTGGAGGAGCTACAGTACTGAAAATTAAGGCATTTGCTCCTTATAATGTCTAGAAAACGTTTTTTCGCTTTTTCAAACCATCCACTCGAATGGGTTCCAGCGGGAGGGGTCAATTGACGATTCAAGTTTGAACTAAATTGGTCACTAGTTTGTGTCTGCATGTTTTGTTTTTGTTTTTTTTGTTTTTTGAAAATTCATACTTTTTAGTGAACGATTCCAAACAAAAGTCGAGAGAAGTAATTTATTCATTTATTACCCTCTTTTCAATGTTTTTTTAATTGATCTCTCTCTCAATAATACAGCACGCTGTTGAAAGACGTTGGTCACGTGACGGTTTCTATTGAAAGACTAACGAGACCTTTTTTTCCATTTGTTCCCTAATTTCCACCTGTTATGACGGAAGTGCATGAAAGTGTACCAATACATTGGCAGCAATCATCTCCTTTAATGGCGCTGACTGATTTCTTGTCAGAAAATTCGATTCCTTCTCGTGTCGCCGGTTCACCTTTGTTCTTCATTAATTATTACTCTCTTTTCTTTCAATATTGAATTCCATTTCTATGTCTTCCCTGGAATTTCTGCTTCAATTAATGCTTCTAGCGCTTTTTTTATGTACTTATTGCGATGAGTGAATTCACATCATCATTATAATTATCATCATCATTATCACCATCAACAACAATAACAATAACAACTAAAACTTTATGTAGAACATTATTACATCGGTTTTACTTCACTTTATTTCGGACATGTCAATTTTAAAATCCCTAGTTAATGGTTCTATACAACATGTTTTCTAAGTCGTAAGTTTCCATGTATATATCTGTGTGTGTGTGTGTGTGAGAGAGAGAGAGAGAGAGAGAGAGAGAGAGAGAGAGTGAGAGAGTGAGAGCGTGTGTGTAAAGAGATGGAAATATGTAATCCGACGGAACAGAATAATTATAAATTGCTTTATATTATATAGAAACTTATTTGAAATGATCTCCTGTCGTTCCATAGTTGATATATCGTTGACCCCTGTTGCGCTATAAGAAGCAAATAGACCGAGAATAGACAAGATGAAAATTTGGTGGGAAAACAGCTATTTGCGGCCTTTACATTACCGGCGGCTTTTTAGCTACGTTGAAGCGACAACCCTATCGGTAACAGGTTCGATTCTTAATTCAGCACCATTTTCTTTAATGTTCTATTTACGTTGTTTAGGGTGAGTAATGTGACTAGAGTAAGTGATACATTAACCGTGTGACGACGAGACATCATTTTGAATAAGTTTCTATATAATATAATGTAATTCATAATTTCAGATATTCGGGGTTGAGCACTCTTTGAGTGAGGTAACTCGTTCATTGTAAGCTTATCCGATGCTCTTCCTTCATGGAATGGAGCACTCTGGTGGACGGGGAATATATATGCGTAAATAAATATATCGCTTAAATTCAACCTTACTGACCGTCCAGTTCTGTGGAGTGGATACCAGCCTCTGGGTCTGAAGCTAAGGTTTCGATCCTGCCTCGTGGTATTGGATGGGATTATTGATAGTCTATAGCCACGCTGAAGATTTGTAATACGACGAAACAGCTGTCTGTGGATGACAGAATAATATATATATATATATATATATATATATATATATATATATATATATATATATATATATATATATATATATATATATATCAAAGCGTTATCAGGATTTATTTCATTTTTCGAAACTCAACAACAAAATCATTTTGCTATTTAGAAACCGTCAACCAAAACCGTCAAAATTTTCATCAAAGTTGGTTTGGCTATCAATGTATGTATGTATGTATGTATGTATGTATGTATCATGCGTACACCAATAAAGCTTATAAACATTATTCTTCATTTTTATTTACCTTCAATTAAAACTGTCAACATAAGTTTCTTCTTCAGTTTTCTTGTAAGCTGGCTGGCTAACTATGTATGTATGTATGTATGTATGTATGTATGTATGTATGTATGTATGTATCACGAAATGTAATTTTATGCTTAATTGGTCTCTTAGTTTGAGTCCAGTAGCATTCTCGTTTGTATTTTTCAAAAGTGATCACAACAAAAAGTGAGATAAGTAACTCATTCATTTATCGTCCTTTTTTTCTTCGATTTTTTTCATTTATCATCTCCAACACGGCACGCTGCCCAAAAGATGTTGGTCATGTGACGATTTTTGTTGAGTGACCAAGTAGACGTGTTATCAATTTTATCAAAAACTTTGTGCCTATTCATCTTTTCCTTTCTGTCCATCCTTACCAACTAAACTCTAATTTTTTTTTAAACTCATTTCGCAATACTCTGATGGCAGAAACACGAGATAGAAGCAACATATCAGTTATGGCAAGTATAATTTTCAACCATGTCGAAAGTTTACCCTAGACCTTATCTAGATTTAAAAAAACAAAAAACAAAAACGAAATGTTGAGTTCTAATGCAGATATACAAACCATATGTAGCTTCCACGAAGATAAATCGGAGGATCTGAAATTATCTCCCCAAGAAATCGATAAATTATACTGAATTGCTGAACTAGATAATCATTCAGATATAAATAAACTAAGATCCAAGATCTGCAAACGATTCAAGGAACACAAACAAAAAACGTATAAAATATTAAAACTCTCAAAACACCGAAGAAGTATCGAAAGTAAACAAAGTAGGGAAAAAAACAGTCTACTAGACAGAGGATTACACAAGGCCATGAATAGAATCATCAAAAAAACATGTATCGAATGTAACGTTGGAAGAGTTGATAGCAAAAAAGACATAAAAATGATAAATTTCAAAATGATAAAAACAGGATAAACAACAAATATTAGTATCTTATCCGTCTGTGTACTGAAACTAATTATGTAAAGAAATATCTAAAATTATCTCACGGAATAGAGCCTCAATCATCTAAAGAGAATATATATCTTTTATCTAAAATAATCTCTATAAAAATTAATCTTTTATTCAAAATTGACTAAATAAAAATAGACCTTTCATCCCAAATCATCTTAAACAAATACCAGCACCAGATTAGGTCCCAAATGACTATAGAGACTCAAAAAAGAGCTTTCTAAAAAAGATACTGCCTGATGGTGTACTCATGCTGATTTTCAAGGTTGCGGACTCAATAATGTGAACAGGCATTGGACTGG
Organism: Thysanoteuthis rhombus; assembly: GCA_963457665.1. Taxonomy (NCBI): domain Eukaryota; kingdom Metazoa; phylum Mollusca; class Cephalopoda; order Oegopsida; family Thysanoteuthidae; genus Thysanoteuthis; species Thysanoteuthis major. The sequence goes on along the minus strand of OY735211.1, from coordinate 4,107,644 downwards.
TTATTTACACAATAGAAATCAACGCAACAACTTTTAGCAGAAAAAGAAAACTTCCAATCTCCCTAAAACAAACATATATATATATATATATATATATATATATATATATATATATATATATATATATATATATATATATATACAAGCAACATCTATATAAAAGGAGAAAAATGATTGAGCACGAGAATGCAACTTCAAATGTTGATTAACAAACTTAGAAAGTTTGTCAAATTAAACAAATTCAAAATAAAGATAGATTTAAAAGGCCCAAACAAAATGGCCATAAACGAGATGAAGTATACATCAAAATTACCGGACGATACTTTAGAAATGAATGGAAACGACCGAATCAGAAAAGACATAGAAAAAGACCGATGATTTACAATGGGGAAAGTTTGGAAGTAAAACTGTGAAGATCTAAATGATAAACCCTTTGACGAATGGTGCAACATTGCAATTGAAAGGAACACCTAATTCTTTGATATAGTTTACAGAAAAGTCTACTGTGCCCATACAAACGAAAATAATAATTGAAATTTACTGTTGGAACAGTTATCAAGCGCTTCTGCCATTAATTGTGATGACATAATAATAGTCGGAGACTTTAATATCGCAAATATAGATTGCAACGAATTCAGAGAATCCGGCAGTAAAAGCTTACTTCCAACAGATTTATTAATGATATGAAAGATAATCACCGAACATAACATATAAATGAGCCAACAAAAGAGAGGGGAAATAACAAGGCTTGCATATTAGATTTAGTTATAATCAGAAACTACGACAACATAGAAAATCCTTTTTAAAAAAATAATGGACCCCCGAAGAAGAAGCCATCACTCTTCAATATCGCTCGAATATAATATTTTTTTTTTAAATATTGATAAACAAAACAATCAAATCAAATGTTGGTCGGTGATCACTGAAAAAAGAGCTGAATTTTCTCAAAAAGCCTGCTGAAACTGACAAGGGGACCAATTTAGCATTAATTTACATTATTAATTTAACTTCCACTAAAAAGCTATTTTTGATCGGTGATTTGTAAAGAACGAGAAGAAATACTTCAAGATGTATTAAAACATGATTTTGTTTGGAATCGGTCAAAGATTACGCCTTTTGGGTTCTGAGTACGCGCTCACTCACACGGAATGATTATCCATTCTCTACAAAGACGAAGGAAAAGGAAAAATCAACAAAACAGAAAGGCATTCAAACTTAGGTCTTACCACCACACGCTTTGCACCTGATTTGCTCATACAAACGTTGTGAGTTTTATATGAGGAATCCAAACATGAGATGCGTGGAAGGTTAAAAGTTTGTTTTCTTCAACTTTTCATCATTATTTTAATATCTTCAATATGTTCAAATAGATTTTAATGACAGCTGAATAGCGTCATTAAACCATATGCCGTCCACCAAACAATCTACCCCATTCAGGCAAATAGGATTGGACTATGCTAATACGAATTCATAAGCGACGTTTGAGTTACCGATATCTTTCATTTAGTTGTTTTTGAAAGCCTTGGTCGATTTGGAGGAAAAAGCCTCTTCACAGAGAGCGTTCAATGGTTTGATCACTTGATTGTTGAAAAGATTATTTCTCAATCCAATGAATGTCTCTACCTGGAGTTTTTGACTATGTCCTCGGGTTTTAGTTGATAATAATGCAGTAAACATGGGCTTGTCTGGACACAAAGATCAATATCAGTTTTGATCTAAGGCATGGATATTATTTTGAAAACAGTTTACAACGTTTACGATGGAATTCCAATGTCTATAGATTGAGTTTACTCGGCCTCTCTGTACATGTCAAGTCTTTAATTTGGGGGACAGTTTTGGTATATCTTCCCTAACCAGATGAATGGTGCAAACTCTAGATATAGGTGGACCGTAACTTTGTAGAGGAGGAACTTTGTTTCACTTACGTATTTAAAGGTATGCTGTATAGAGCCAATCATTCTGTTAGCAGTGTAAACCTTTCATTGGATACGTGTTGTAAAGTTGAGGAAATTGTTGGCATGAACTCCTAGGTCTCACTCCACTTCGGTCTTCCCCGGCGTACGTGCTAAGCCTTCATCGTTTTTTATTTTATTGTTTTGTCTTTGATTGGCTTTATCCAGTGACATCCCTTCATTTTTTGTGGATGGAATGTCATCTGCATGTTATTTGCCGGCTCTGTAAAATGTTGAGATTTTCCTGAAGTTGCATGGTTGAATAATCGAATACCAGTGGGAAGTGGCTTTCCGTATCAACTACAAGCTGCCTATGTAAGACCTTAATTTACTTGTCAGATCATTTGCGAACGACGAGAAAAATATTGGCCCTATTATGGAGCCCTGGATGACTATGATGACACTTCTACATTTGCTTGAACGTCTTGTTTGTAGGGAATGATTTCAACCAACGCAGCACTTGTCCGGTTACCACAAAACTCTCTACTCGTTTGATTAGCCTTAGTTGTGAGATGGCTCTAATGCCTTCTTGTGCTTGAGCTATAGGATACCGACTAGAAAATAATGCATCAAGGCTTCTGACAAAACGTTCATAGTCCTAAGCAAGATGGTGGATACACTTTTGCCTGCTGTGAATCCATGCGATTCTTTGCATTCCATATTGTTGTCTTTCAGATGCTTCAAGATTTTAGTAATTATTACATGCTCAACGATTTTGCAAATGACTGAGGTCAGAGATACCAGTCTATAGTTTTCAGGGTTATTACGATCACCTTTTTTGAATATTGTGATAATAGCGTTTCTCAAGTGTGATGGCAGTTTTCCAGTTTTTAAACTTCTTTGATGAAGAGGACAATAGGTGTTAATAGTTCAACTAAAATTTCTATTGGTATCCTAGGGTGAATGTTATGAAAACCCAGGGCTTTATTTGGTTTAGAAGTTTGTATGGTTTTCCTCAAATCTTCCTCCATCACTGATAGAGTATTGATGAGAGGTGTTTCTATAGCTTTAAGAGGTATATCAGGTATACTTGATTTATCGTCTACGGAGAAGGATTTATAGAATTGGTTGCCCAGTATTTTCGCTATTTCGTTATTTGAAGTTCTGTAGTTTCTATCGCTATTCCTTAGTGATATTTTTTCCTTAATGATATTTTCTTTTGGAAAAAAAATCTCTTTTTGCTTCACCGATGTTTTTGTAACTTATTTAGAACACCAATACAAAGGTGGCTGAGGAGATGAGATAAATTTCATTTTCAGCCAATAAAATCATGTTAATTGCATCAAAACTGTTCCAAATTTCTTTTCAGATAGGAGATAAAATATTATTACAATGATGATAAAAAATAAATGGAAATTAGTCTTTTACGCATATTATGTCTGGACCCCGTAAACATATAAGTTGATAACCGTACCGCGCATAAATGAATAACCGCGGTCCGTGCGTGTACCAGAATTGATTATCTAAAAAAGATTATCTAAAGTTATCTTCTAAAAAATAGATCTTTTATCTAAAATTATCTAAAAATTTCCAGCACAAGATTTGGGCATTGTTGGTCCAAGATTACCATACAGACCATAAAGGTACTTTTTTTGAAAAGGAACCCATTTTAAATGGTGCCTAGTGGTATTCTTAAATAAATTTTCGAAGTTATAGCCCCCAAAATGTGACCAAGACCGCCTGGGAACACTCACTCATAGACACACGAACACCCAATGAGTGAAGAATCTGTAGCCCACTTGGCTGTTTAGTCGGGGCAGGACATTATTGGGGCTACGGTGATTCAATTACAAGTTCGCCTCGCTACCTGAACTATAAAATCCTTTCGTAAATAGAGATGGCATAAAGTTAAGATGCAATTACCATTAATTTACGTTGGAAAAAATTTGAGCGTTCCTTGAAATTTTGAATGTTGTATGTTCGATCTATGTAATTGATGGAAAAGCATTGGACTAAGTGCATTGACAAGAAGGAGGATATGTTGAAAAATACAAGTATATCTTTTAACATATTGCTGTGTTGAATTAATATTTCTTCCATGATCAAGGGAGGAATTTTTATGAATTCACGTACATCCTTTTCTTGATGTTGTTTGGAATAACATTTGGTAATAAACATTTTTGCATAAGAAACCGCCAACCAAAACTGTCATCATAATCACCATAGATTTATTCAGTCTTTAAATGATTCTGTCTGCCTGGCTGGTTGGCTATGTTTGTATGTATCGCGACTGCGTGAATGGAGGTAGAGGACTGAAAATTTGAACATTTACTCCTTATTATGTTTAGGGAAAACGTTTTTGGTTTTTGCTGGTTTTTTTTGTTTTGTTTTTTTAAATTCACCTTCTAAACACGTTTTTCAGTGTGGATCAAATTTACAGTGTACTTGTTTGCTAAATTAGTTCGTGTCCGGCAATGTTCACGCTTGTTTTTAGAAAAAAAAAAACTTTTTAGTGATCACTATCCAACAAAAGGTGAGAGAAATAACATTAATCAACCTTCTTCCCAAATTTTGTAATTGCTCACACCCAACACAGAATGCAGCCAGAATCTGTTTCTATTCAGTGACCTACCAGACCAGTTTATACTCCTAAACCAATTTACAATTATCAATTATTATCTGATTGACAGTTCCATCTCTACCTCTATACAGGCGATATTTGCTATTTTGGGGTATGCTGTCTTCGGTGTAATTTGATCTGTCCTGCTATCATAAGAGATTATTCCCCCTTTCAAGTAACCTTTGCACAATCATGTCCTGTTCACCTGACTGAAATTCTGTTCGTTTGCTTGTCCCCTCGAGATCTCAATTTAATGGTTCAAGTCTCCTTTCTGTTTGTAGTTTTGGGGATTTCCGATCCAACTACTCAACTGAATCGTTTTTCTTTTCGTTTGAAGTTTTGGAGAGTTCTAATCCAAGTTCTTGATTGAGTCGTTTTTCCTCTCCTTCTCTCATGTAGTTTTCGGGATTTCTGATCCAGGTTCACAATTTGGGTCGGTTTTTTTTCTTTTCGCTTATAGTTTCGGGGATTCTCGATCTAGGTTCTCAAAAGAGTATTTTTTTTACTCTCTTTTTTGCTTGTAGTTTCTGGGATTTCTGATCCAAGTTCCCGTATTAGTTTTTCTTCCCCTTTTCCGCTTATATTTTCTCACGGTCCCTGATCCAACATTTGCTGTCTTTTATTACTATCATCCTAGTTTCTGGTTGTCATGAACCTCCTCACTCTGCTTAGTGTTTAATCCGCTAGTCTTTGATCGTCGAGTCAAGCCTTCAAATCTAATCAAGTCTTCTTTCACTCTTTGTTCCACTTTCTCAGTGAGACTATCGACATCATTTCTTGAAATGTAGGACTTTGTTCATGATAATTAATTTCCTGCTTCTCTGATCCAAATATCGCCTCGCTTCCTCTCTCGAGTTGAGGAATAGTTTAAAATATCTTATTATAGGCACTGTTCGTGTATGTCCTTTATAAGGTTTCCGTTATTGAGTCTCGTCTCGCGCGAGCTTACATTTCCATCCCAACTCAGAAAGTACGATTTTACAAGTCAATGAATGTCCAGAAGTTCATTGAGGGATTGAAACATTTCGGTATCTCCTCTTTAAAACAAATGTCTTCTTATGTTGAAAAGAGAAATAAGATACAATGTTATCGTAATTCAAATTAGTTAAGGTTGGAGGAGTCCTGAGAATGAATAGCTATTTTTGCATAGAAGATTAGGATCTATTTATTCACATGACAGGATAGATGAAAATGAGGCACAATCTTCATGGGTTGGTCAGCAGGTTATACAATAACAATGTTACTCTTACTGATTATCTCTCATAACCTGGAATTATTAGTAGTGTCCCTTTCATTATAAGAATTCTTGTAGTCTTTCCCTTCAGAAAAATACAAGCATCACTCTACAGAGCCTGAACTTTCTCCCAAAACACGTTTTTTTTTTTGGTGCGTTTACTAAATTGATGTAAAGGAAAAATATACCAACGATATGAGAAAAACATCCAGCTGTTTTTTGCTTTCTTTTCTTTTGTGGAAGTTCAAACAAAACTAGTACAGGAGTAGTCAGTATAAGTTACGTAATTCTTTTCCATTTAAAAGTTGAAATCTCACCGATTCCTGGTGTTTTAATGTGACACTTGTATTCCCTATCGGAAGAAATGAGCATGATGTTCTCTAAAAAGAAAAATGCAAAGTCGATAATTTTCAATACGTCAAAATGATTATAACAGAACGTGTCACACACAGAATTGCTGTTTAAAATAAATTTAATAACGATTGGAGTCGTCTTCTTTTGGCTGCACAAAGGAATAAAGCTAAGAATTCGATTTGTTAAGATGCTGATCCTCTTTTAAGAATTAGTGAACTTCATCGCTTATTTCTATTCCTCTATTGGCAAAGCAACGTACTGATGACCGAGTCGTAATAACAAAAACCTTTTGCCCAAATCGGAACTAAACGTGAATATAACAGATTTTGATTACGTGGGTCTTTAAACGGGAAGACCATCCGTCAAATCAAGTTCAAATGTGAGTGTTTTATAAGTTGCAGGGGCCTGTGAGACTACATGCACCAACAAATGATTTATAATACAAAGTTCAATGAATCATTCGACAGAGAGATGAATATTGTTAATAACATAATTTTCATTCAAGTAACAACAACGAAGATACTATCTCCTTCTTGTTTGGACTATAAGGTTGTGTTTGCTCAAAGAGTCAGTCATATATTCAAATAGATGTTCAGTTACATATTCATTAGGAACGCATGTGTCAGTGAGTGTATGTATGTAAAGATGAGTCCTTTAGAATTTCCAAAAGATTGTGTGTGTGTGTATGTGTGTGTGTGTGTGTGTGTGTGTGTGTGTGTGTGTGTAGCAGTCACAATGTAGTTTGAAGGTGTTGAAACTTGATAGGATATAACGAGAAAGAACTCACTGTAAGTTGATGCATGCGTAGATAAGTGTAAAATGAAGATCTCTTCCTTGTACGAGCGATTGTGGGTGAATCGTCGCTGAGTGTGTGTGATTTAAAGACTGAAGCGACACCATCAAAGATATTCAAATTCTAAACCAAGTAAACATAGAAAGCGACTGTAGAATGGTGAAATGTAAGATGCAGGTAAACACCAATAAAAAAAACGTAGAAAATGTTCCACACTAAACAGCAACCATTGAACGCACCAAAGGAACTCACTCAACCCTTCAAGCTAGAATTGAAGAACAGTTTTAAAATACCGATGAAAACGACACCAACATCAACGAACTCCACAGCAAAATTACAAACTCTCTAAGAGAAGCTGCCACTGTGTTCAAACCAAAAATCACACAGACCCTTAGTAAAATCTCAGACGAAACCAAGAGACTCATTGAAAAACACAGAAACCTCAAACCAACACCAACAACAAGGGGGAAATAGAGGAGGCTGAACTAAACAAAATAATCAGAAAGAAACTAAGAGAAGACAAAAGAAGGTATACGACAGCAATCATGGAAACAACTTTCGAAAAACGTCAGGGCTTTAAAACAATAAACAAAACTCTGAGTAAAGGACAGAAACAAATAACTAGCATATTCGAAGAAAACGGAAACATAACAGAGACAGTATTGTCGAACGCGTCCAAGAATTCTACCAAGAACTTTACTCTTAAAGACATGGGCAACAAAACTATGACCAAGATACACAAGATGCTCAAAACAATCAGTTCGAGGACTTCCAAGAAGTTACACCATGAGAGGTTAAACAAGCCATCAAACATACAAAAAAAAGGAAAAGCCACTGGGCCAGATAACATCACCATCGATCTTCTGAAAAAAGCTAGTAAGATCGTCAACAAAAAACTAGCTATTCTATTCAACTTATGTCTAAAACAGAGTGAAGCCCCGACAGACTTGAACACAGCAATCATAATGCTTCTACATTAAAAAGGAAACCCCAAAGGCCTCTTGGTTAGGTTCCACGTTTCAGCTCCATAAGTGACTTTTGGGAAGATGCATTGGTTATACACCCTTCTCTTTAAGATTAATGGGCTCTTTTTATTTTTGGAAGTTGAGCTAGCTCTGCCAAAGGCTTGCCATCCTAGTGTGATTCTTCGCTTGATTTCTTCTTCTTTTGAGGGTCTCATGGAGATTCGTTGTCCTAGGTAGATGTAGTGGTCTATTTCCTCCAGTTCTGTGTCCTCGATTTTGATCTCAGTGTTTTTATCTGCGATGTGGTTGTTGCACATGATCTTCGTCTTGCTGAAGTTCATGTGTAGGCCGACTTTCTTGCTCTCTTCATTTAGTTTATCTATCATTACTTGGAAGTCGTGTAGCTTCTTCTAAAGCCAGCTGGTTCACGTGGCTGGTTTTCATCGAGTGTTTTTGTGATTCGGTTGGTGATGATCTTTGTGAAAAGTTTGTATACACAGTTGAGTAGGCTTATAGGCCTATAGTTGTTGAGGTCTTTCGGGTTTGGTATTTTATATAAAAGCATTATGAGAGCAGTATTCCAATCGTCTGGAACTTTACTGTGTTTTAGACACAAGTTGAAGAGGACGGCCAGTTTCCGAGTGATGATTTTACCCGCTTTGAGTAGGTCGATGGTAATGTTGTCTGGTCCAGGGGCAGTTCCTTTCTTCGTCTGTTTAATGGCTTCTTTCAAGTCCTTGTTTGGACGAATAAAGTTTTTGGTAGAATTCTTTGGCACGTTCGACAATCCTGTCTTTGTCTATTGTTAGGTTTCCATTTTCCTCGAGTATGCTAGTTATTTGCCTTCGTCCCGAGTTGAGGAGTTTGTTAATAGCTTTGAAGCCCTGACCTTTTTCAAGGGTTGATTTGATGACTGCCGTCGTGTATCTCCTTCTGTCTTTCCTTATTTAGTTCAGCCTCTTCAATTTTCTCTCTCTTGTCGGTGACTTGAGGTTTCTGCGTTTTTCCATGAGATTTCTAGTTTTATCTGAGATTTTGCTAATGGGTTTTTTGCTCATTGGTTTGAATGTAAAGGTTACTTCAATTATTGACGCTGTCATATTGTTGCTTAGTTCGTTGTTGATGTTGTCTTGTTCAGTAAGAATTCTGAATCTGTTTTTCAGTTCGTTTGAAAGATCGAGCGTGCTCTTTTGGTATGTTTAGAGGCTACAGTTTTGTATGGAACATTTCCATGCGTTCCTTGTTGGTGTTTACTTGTATTTTACATCGTACCATTCTGTGGTCGCTGCCTACATTGACTTGATTCAGGACTTGGATGTCCTTGACGATATCGTTTTTGTCCGTAAGGATGTAGTCTATTTCGTTCTTTGTTTCGTGATTGGGGCTCCTCCAAGTCCATTTCCTATTGGGTCCCTTCTTGAAGAAGATGTTCATGATTTTGAATCCATTGCAAAGTTTACAAGATCTTCTCCTCTCTCGTTCTGTACTTTGTATCCAAATTTGCCGACGCAATCTTCATTTTCCTTGTCCTACCTGTGCGTTGAAGTCTCCCATGATAACATCGAAGTGTTTCCTGGTGTCTTGGAGTAGGGAGTTCAAGTCATCATAGAAGTTGTCTATTTTCTGTTGGGTTGATTGCGAAGTGAGAGCATAGACTTGGATTATATTGAGTTTGTATCGTTTTGAAAGTTGTATTGTGACGCTAGCTACTCGGTCAGAGACGGCTTTGAAGTCAGTTACATTGTCTTTGAGGTCCTTATTTATGAGAAAGCCAACTCCACTTTGTTTTACTCTCTCTTTTCCGTAGCTGTAAAGAAGATGTCGGCTCCTCAGTTCGACTAGTTCTTCTCCGGGTCTTCTTACCTCGCTAATGCCTATGATGTCCCATTTGACATTTTTGATTTCACTTTCTAGATCGGTTAGGTGCATGTCAGTCGACAGTGTTCTGATGTTGTAGGTGCCTATGTATAAATTTTTTCTTTTGTTGACAGTCTTAGGGCTGTGTTTAAATGGTCGCTGTTGGATCGGTGACTCAGTAGGAACAGGTGTTCCCTCGGTGAAAGATTTGGGTAGTCGCTTTCGGAGCACATCACCAACCCCCCCTGACCCCTACAGGTAGGAGAGAGAGAGAGAGAGAAAGAGATCCTTACCCATGGAATTTGCATCCAACTTTATCGGAAAATGGGATCGAATTGTGTTGGAATTTTTTTTTTTTTTTTTTTTTGGTGCTCCGAACATCCATTCTTAACTTACAAGAACAGTTTGGATGGGTATCAAGAGCCGGTGGAGCTCTTCAGCCACTGACCCGCAGTGGACAATCCACCAGACCCCCTGCCAACACGTCATGGACCAGTGTAGCCGGGCATGGCCCATCACTCCCCATGGTTTGCACACCAAATATCAAATCGGCCGTTCCTGCTGGGACCTCGGTAAATATCTAAGCAACCTAAAATAAGCAGACGACATCGTCCTTTTTACAGAGAACCTATGTGACCTCCAACCACTACTAGATGAACTAAATGAAGAAAGCAAGAGAGTTGGACTATACATGAACTTCAGTAAAACGAAAATCATGTGCAACGATCACATTGAGAATAAAGACATAACTGTCAAAATCAAAGATGCAAAACTGGGGAAAGTAGACCACTACATCTGCCTAGGACAACGAATCTCTATGCAACCCACGAAAGAGGAAGAGATCCAGCGAAGAATCACACTAGGGTGGCAAGCTGTCGGCAGAGCTAGCTCAACTTTCAAAAACAAGTCGATCCCAATAATTCTGAAAAGAAGAGTATACAACCAATGCATCCTCTCGATAGTCACTTATGAAGCTGAAACGTGGAACCTAACCAAAAGACAGATTTGCAAACTGAGAATCATGCAATGCGCACATGGGAGAATCATGCTCAACCTCACATGGAGAGATCACAAGACAGTACAATACATATGGAAGAAAACGAGAATCTATTAGGAAACTTGAATGGCAATGGGCAGGCCATGTTGCAAGAATGACAGACAACCGATGGACATCACGGCTCACAACATGGATCATCAGAGATCACATGCAAAACCGAGACTAACAGAATATAAGATGAAGAGATGAACTAGACAAATTTAGAAAATACTGGCTCCGTGACGCCTATGATAGAGAAGTGTGGCGAATCCTAGGGAAGGTCTATGTCCATCGACAGACGTTAATAGACTGATGATGATGATACTTTCTTAGTGAGTTTGTATGTAACCTTTTTATGCCGACTGCCAAGCAGTATTACCGACTTTTGTCTTTGATTGCATGAGCCAATACGGCTGTATCAAAGCACGAGGCTGCTATTGACTGTTTAGTTACGTGTGTCGGTTCGTTTTTGTCATTAAAAGGTTACACCCAGTGGAAGTTATTTTCCCTTGCTGAAGGTTGGTCGTTAATTCGTCAATGAATCGTTTATTTCAGTTTTTCGAATCTTTTTTTTACTATTCGAAGGAGAAATTCCTGAAGCATATTTTGTACAATTTTCGTCCAACTGAGTTTGAATGGTCCCTACAATGTTTCGCAACAGACTCAAATATATCTGCAACCTAAAAAGCAATTTTGGTTTTCAAATTGAATGGATCTAAGACGTGTATCAGATTCCTATCTTCAATTCGTTTGATGAAAATAAGATTTAGAAAGTAAATGAAATGTTTACGTGAAAAAGATAAGTATGTTTTACTAAGATCCCAATTCGAGACAAAATGAAATCAGAATCTAAAATCTTTTCTTATAATCAATAAATATACAAAATATCTTGGATTCATGTCTTCTCAGAGTGCACAGTTTCACTAATAAACTAAGCCATATGATGTATTCAACCTGAAAGAACCAAAGTTACAAATTCCATGAGATTTATACAGAGACATTCAACCAAAACTGTCACCAAGAATGTCAACATAGGTTTCTTCTGTTTTCGAGTTGGCTGGCTTGCTCGCTCCCTGGCTATGCATGTAACACACGTGTAGCCCACACAAATAGAGCTAGAGCATTGAAAATTTCAAAATTTATTCCTTACAAAAGGCGTTTTTTTTAAACTCCCACCCGAAATAGTTTTTTTTTCCAATTTTCTAAATGATCACCCCAACACAAGATGTTGCCAAAAGACGTTTATCATGTGACACTTTCCAATGAGTGACTTGCTCACGCTCCTGAACTGATTTACTATTTTCATTTATCATATGATTGACAGTCCTATCCCTGTCTCTATACAGATGATATCATCATCATCATCATCATCATCATCAGTCTGTTAACATCCATCGTTTGACAAAGATATTACCCAAGATTTGCCAGATCTCTCTATCATGGGGATGGCGGAGCCAGTACTCCCTGGATTTATCTAGCTCGTCATGCAATCTCACTTTCTGATGGCCACAGCCTCGCACCTGATCTCTGGGGATCCACGTTATGAGACGTGATGTCCAGCGATTGTCTGCCATTTTTGCAGCATGTCCAGCCCATTGCCATTCGAGTTTTCTGACTGTTTTTATGATGTCTCAGACTCCAGTCCATTCTCTAACATACAGAGCTGCCTTATGATCCCTCCATGTTAGGTTGAACATGATTCTCTCTTGTTCACGTTGCATACTTTTCAGTTTGAGATTCAATCTTTTGGTAAGGTTCCATGTTTCAGCTCTGTATGTGACTATCGGTAGGATACATTTGTTGCATACCCTTCTTTTCAGGACTTGTGGGATTTCCTTGTTCTCTAAAGTCGAGCTCGCTCTACCAAAATTTTGCCAACCTTTAGTGATTCTTCGCTTTATTTCTCTTGATGACTTCATTGAGACTCGCTCTCCTGGGAAGATGTGGTGGTTTACTTTCTCTAGTTTTATATTTTCGATTTTGATCATTGTGTCTTTGTCCTCAAGATATTTGTTGAACAAAACATTTGCTTTGCTGAAGTTCATGTGGAGGTCAATTCTTTGTTTGCTTCATTTAGTTCTTCCAGCATTATTTAGAGATCGTTAAGGTTCTCAATAAAGAGGACAAAAATCCAAGGTTACTTCGGTATTTACCGTCGACCCTGATCCCGTCATGTTCCCTTTCTAAGTTTCTGAAGATCATCTCGAGGCAGGCTGTGAATAGCTTGGGTGAGCTGCTATCACCTTGTCTCACTCCTTTTTTCTAGTTGAAAGGATGCAGTGTCTTTATGGAGTCTGATGGAGGGCCTGCTGTGTCGGTAGATATATTCCCGTACTCTGACATGTGCAGGGTCTACACCTTGTTGTATTATCAAAGCCTAAATAGATAATTTAAGTGCAGTTGAGGCTTTTCAATTCCTATTTACCAAGAGATAAATTTGATTTTCAAAATTTCATAGTCTGTAATGAATGAATATCAATTTGTAAAAACCTAACTTAACACTATATTTCGTTACGTCACACACGGTATTTTTTTTTTCACTCTTTTATCACAGTACATTTTCCACTTCTTCCATTGGCTTTTTCACTACTTTGGTACGTTTCTTCACTCCTTTGATATGTTTCAACTCCTTTGATATGTTCTTATTTTTACCACTACTCTTGATACGTTCTGTTCTCACTACTTTGAGGCGTTCTATTTTTGACACTCTTTTTGATACGTTTTTTCAGTCAATAGAAACGGTTTTAATTTTTCAGTCCATTTGATACTTTTTTTAAATCTTCTAGTACGTTACTCTATCACTCCTTTCATGCACTTTCGCCTACTTGTTTGATACGTTTTGATTCCCTCGACGCGTTATGTTTTCATTCATTTGGTACGTTTTGTCACTACTTTGGGTACGTTTTTTGTCACTCCTTTTGATACTTTTTATACTTCTTTATTTAATTGCGCTCTTTAACTGCACTTTTTTTGCTTTAACTAAACATTTTTGCTACTTTTTTTCCATACGTTTTTTCAGCCCATTGAAACTTTTTTTTCAATTTTGGTTATTCCTATGATACGTTTTTCTTCTTGGGTACGTTATTCTTCATTCCTTTGAGTTTTTCAACCCTCTTTCGATGCATTTTATTTCCGTCACTCTTTTTGATAAGTCTTCACTGCTTTGATACTTTTTTGTGCCACTGATTTTGCTACATTTTTTCAGTCTTTTTATTCGTTTATACTTTTGTCGCTTCTGTGATAGAGTTGTTCTGAACTCCTTTGATACCTAATTTCCCCACTCCGTTTGATACGTTTTCCACTCTCCTGATACGTTTTTATTGCTGTCAATACGTTTTCACTCTTTTGATACGCTTCTATACTCAGTTCGTACGATATTTTTTTCACTCATTTGATACTTTTTTTCGGTTCAGTGGTCCTTTTTTTCCATTCCTTCGGTGCATTTTCATTTTTCACTCTTTTTGATACGTTTTTGGATCGTTTTAGTAAAAAAGTGGGTTATTTTTCAGGCCTTTTTATTATTTTTGTCACTCTTTTTGATACTTTGATTTTTCGTCTTTGATACGTCATTTGTTATCCCTCTGATATGTTTTCTGGACGATTTGATACGTTTTGTCACGTCATTCCTTTGATACGTTTCATTTAACCACTCCTTTTGATACTTTTCTCAGTCCATTCATACGCTTTTATCTTTGTCACTCCTTTTTCCCTTCTCGCATGTTTACACTATCTTTATCTTTATCCAAAGTTAATTTATCCCTATGGGACCTTATTTTTACTTCTTTTGATAGATACATTTCACTCCTTCAATACGTTTTTATCATTTTTTATCTTTTCTTTTGGTACATTTCATTCTCTCTCTTGACACTTTTCTAATTCTTGTCACTCTTTTGATACATTTTTTTTATCTTTGATTTTTTCTATTCCTTTCTTGTATACGTTTTTTTCCAGTCACCTGATAACTTTTTTCTCTGCAATGTTCATCTTCCTCACCCCTTTGATACACTTCTTTTGTCACTCTTTTTAAAACCTTTTTTCCACTTTTTTCAAACAATTTTTCTTTACCGAGATAGATACGTTTTACCCTCCTTTTATATGGCTTTTTTTATCCTTTCGAACGTTAATTTTTGTCACTTTTTGATATTTTCACTTTTCAATACTTTATTTTTCACACTCCTTTGCAGCGGTTTTTATGTTTGTCATTCCTTTGATACATTTTTGTTTTTAGCATTCCTCTTGGTACGTTTAATTCAGTCCTTTAATAGACTTCTTTTCTCATTTGATACATTTATATTTTTGTCACTCCTTTTGTAACATTTTCATTCGTTTGGTTCGTTTTCTACTTTTTTATTTTCATTAGTCCATTCTGTATTTTTCATACGTTTTCAAGATTTGTTCACTCCATCGATGAACTCATATTTTTGTCACTCCTTTTGATACGTTTTTCACTCCTCTGATACGTCTTCTCACATCCGATATACTTTTATTCCTGAAATGTCCAGGTTATTTACAAATAGTAGTAATATATTCAGCTACAGTGTATCATATATAATGTCAGTTCATTTTAGATTTAGCTGTTACAAAGTCAATGAAAGTGTGAATTATGGCTTCCCTATGATTGAACCTTTTATTACGGATATGAAGTTCAAAATGCTTGAAAAGATGATAATCTGAAGGTGAAATGTCAAGTGTATATAGGGGGTGCTGCAAGACTCCATATCCAAATTCTCTTAGCATAAACATTTGTTCCTCTTTCCGTTGAGACTATCTTGTGATATAAGGCTTTATACATGATAATTAATTTCCTGGTTCTTTGATCAAAAGATCTCAGTGATTCCTTTCTCTAGTTGAGGAATAGTTTAGAATATCTTATTATAGGCACTGCTAATGTATGTCTTTTATAAGGTTTCTGTTATTGAATTTCGCCTCTCGTAGGCCTATATTTTCATCCTACCCAGGAAATTACGATTTTACAAGTCAATGAATGTCAGGAAGTTCATTGAGAGTTATCCTCTTCGGAGTTAAGACAGATGTCTTATGTTAAAAGGGGAAATAAGATATGATTTGATCATAAATCATATTAGGTAAGGTAGGGGATTCTGGGAAATGAATCGCGATATTTGCATAAAAGATTGGGATTTATTTATTTACATGACAAAATAGATGAAAATGTACTTCAAGAGAGCAGGTCGGCTGGTCATGCAATAGCTACCCTACTCTTAACAATTTTCTCTCATAACCAATAAATGTTAGGAGTCCCTTTCAATATAAAAATTCACGTACTCTGTTCATTCAATGAAATACAAACATCACACTATGAAGTCAAAGCTTTCGCCCAAAATACGTACGATAGTGTTGATGCTCTTATTATTCTGATGAAAATGAAGTATATACAAACGATATGAGGCGGAGAGAAAAACACCCAGCTGTTTTTTGTATGGAAGGAGGTTATTGAAATGGATACTGCTAAAAATATCCCCCTTCGTTCCAAACCCCACACGAGGTAAGGCCGAATATATCTTTTTGTCCTTGTTAGGTCTGCACACACACACAAACACACACACACACACACACACACACACACACATACATACATATACTGACACACTAATATCTATCTCACCATGCAAACCACATTCATGGATCAAAGACAGTACACAACTCCTGTCGCATTGATTTAGACATTTTTACTGCATCGACTGCTCCGTTCGAATATACTATATTACCTCTTTCCGTCTTCCGTATTTCAGATGCTTTATTATAAGCAAACATTTCTATTTCCTTCTTACAGATGCTTTATACGATTTCTTTTCATATAAAATAAAACTACATTCTTCTTTGTTGAAACCCATTTTTGTATATTTTCTTTCAAACCCGAATTTATGACTGAATTGAACCTCCGCCCGTTCTTTGTGGAAGATTGAATTTACATCCTAGATATACAACCTGTTATTTCATCCCGGATCCAAGGGAAACAGCTTTTGTTGGAATAACTATTTATATCAAATAGTATAATCAAATTGAACAGCTTTATATGTATCTAGCCTTATAGAATACACAGCACTCCTGGGGTATGTTCTTTGATGAATATGTTTATGGTTTCATTGGGAGCTTAAATCTTTGATAAACCAATACTTTGTTGCTTATTTCTGCTACTCTCTTGTCAAAGCAGCATACGTAAACAAAATAATCTTATGTTTCCGTTCATGAAACTTCACGTTCGAAACATATCCTTGCCCAGACTATTTCCATGTATTATGCTCATTGACAGTTCCATCTCTGTCTCTATACAGGCGATATTTGCTATTTTGTGGTAACCTGTTTATTCAAGTCTTGATAGAATTTGTCTTATCAAATTATTATATTGGCGATGTAAATCGTATCAAAATCCAAATAAACAATTTAGGCTTTGATATAAGTTGCTATTTACACTTGTTCTGTTCCGATATTGTTGGAGGTAATTTTCCCTTTCAAGTCTTCTTTGCAGAACCGTGTCCAGTTTATATAACTAAAATTCCGTTCGTCTGCTTGTACCTTAAATTCTCTGATGAGTCATTTTTCTTCCCATTTTCTGATCAAAGATTTGCTGTCTCTGATTACTTTCATTGCAAATTCTGGCTGTCATGATTCTCTTTACTTTGCTCTGTTTAGACCGTCCAGTCAACTAAGTCTTCTAATCTAATTACTGTAGATCTTCTCATTAACGGACTTGTATTTGGTGCAGTTGTCCGTTGAAACCGATAGTCTGGTATTACCGAATTTCGTTGTGAAGAAAGAGAAATAGCCCCAAAACATAAAAATTGTGCAAATGCATACATGATACAACACAGTACATAGATATCAATAACACTGTAAGAGAATATAAAATGATCCCAAATGATGGGGGTACGACTAATTTAATTTCCTAATAATACCATGCATTTCTTAATGAGACCAGTACTATCTTTTTGTTTTGGAAGCCATTATCTGTTTTTAGCTCTGTGTGCAAATTGTCCGAATTTTGTCCGATTTAGATAAGGCTCTACATAAATCCGGATTGATATTTCCGAAACCAAAACAGTTCTGTAAACAAACTATCCTTTAGAAAACTATAATTTAGCTTTATTATTCTATTATCAATTTTCTTTTCGTCACGAAGTTGAAAGATAGAAATACCCGATACTTTCGAATTACAATTTAAGCTGCAATCTTATTGCTGGAGCACATTCAGATCAAAATATCCAGAAATTTCCAGAAAGTGCCTTCATTGTTTGAATCGTTAAGAAATAATTATTGCATTTTATTTTCATTTTAGTTTGTTTTTACTTTTTTCAATTTCTAAAGGATGTATTGTCTACATTTTTTTCAAAGATGATTTTGTGTGGAAAAGATACGATTATGACCCAAGAAGAGTTAGATTGACAAATCTTGAATTCAGGTGAATGATCTCTTAAACAATGTGATTCTATTAACCGTCAACACATAAACATCCTTTTGATTTACAATACCTCGTGGTAGTGCCACATAATTGCTTGGTCGTTATTTAATCTTAGGTAAAAAATTGCAATAAGGGGTTGCCGCTTTAACTAAAGCTTTTTTTCTTTTCTCCAAATTAAAGCACATAATTCTAACGATTTCGTACGGTCATATACGCACACATGCACAACTTGCCTCCGATATGAAAAATCATCATCATCATCATCATCCTCATCATCATCATCATCAGTCTTTTAACGTCCGTCGTTGGACATAGACCTTCCCCAGGATTCGCCACACTTCCCTATCATGGGCGTCGCGGAGCCAGTACTTTCTGAACTCGTCTAGCTCGTCTCTCCATCTAATATTCTGCCGGCCTCAGTTGCGATCTCGGGGGATCCATGTCGTGAGTCGTAAAGTCCATCGGTTGTCCACCATTCTTGCAACATGGCCAGCCCACCGCCATTTGAGATTTTTTATAGATTCTATGATGTCCCTGACTTTTGTCTTTTCCCGGATGTACTGTGCTGTCTTGTGGTTCTCCATGTGAGGCCCAGGATAATTCTTCCATGTGCACGTTCTCAATGTTCTTAATTTGCGGATCTACCACAAAACGAAAATTTTCCGGAAGAAACAGAGGTCAGATTCAGTCGAAGCAGTTCAGATTATGTTCCACCTCAAAATGTAATCACCTTTCCCTAAGCCCAAGGGCCATCCTTCCACAAAATTTGATTGAAATTCATTGAGAAATTTTGAAGATATTTGTGATGTTTGGACAGGCGTATGGAATTACAGTCAGACACGTGTAAATACAAATACCTCTTCCAATCTTATGTTCTTCAAAAGAAATCAAGTAAAGTAAAACATTTTTAAGCTTGCGCTATTCTCAATGAAAACATCTACAGGCTGTCATGGTTCTGGCAAAGAGCCTAATCATCTTTAGCACTTTACAATTCATTCGATGATAAATGGGACGACATGAATAAGAACATAAGTAAAACAGAATGTTTCCAATAAGTTGCTTAACATGTGAAATGATTCTGAATCAATTTCATCGTTTCCAGCCTCTAGAACATAAAATGAAATAGCAATCAGCTTATTTGCTTCTGAGGCATAAAGTGTCAATCCAAAATTAGGAATAAGTTATCAGCTTTCAGTTATGCTCGTCCTCTCTTTGGGATCAGTTGGAGCTTTCCAACTCCTTCTTCGCTTAGAGGCAATATTTAATAGCCCAAGATGGATGATTATCGATTTGTAAAATCTCAACTTAACACTAACCTTCGTTATGTCATTCCTTCAATACAGTTTTTTTTTTTTACTCCTTTGATACGGTATATTCTTTCACTTTTGTCATACGTTTTAATATTCTGTCAATCCTTTTCATGCGTTTCTCCTCCCCCCCCCAACACACACACACACATTTTGATATGTTATATTCCTATTCAATACGTTTTTTCACTCCCTGGACACGTTTGTTATTCCTTTGTCAAGGGATAGTTTTATATGTTTCATTTCTGTCACTCCTTTTCGTACGTGAATCTTGTCATTCCTTTTAATACTTTTCCCCACATCTTTGATAGGTTTTCACATTTTTTTAAAAACGTTTTTGGCCATTTTTTGATACATTTTCTCTCTATTGATACTTGTTTATTTTTGCAACCCATTTTAATACGTTTTTTTTTTCTTCTGGTACTTGGATATGGTATATTTATCCATTCGTTTGGAACAGTAGATGCTTCACTTTTTTTTATACAATACAATCTTTCAATTGATTCGGTATTTTGACTCCTCAAATACGTTTTTATTTCTTTGCTCCTTTTTAAATGTTTTTGCAATTCTATTAAATAAGTTTTTTTTTGTCACTCCTTTTGATATATTTTTCAGTCCCTCAATATTTATTTCACTCCTTTCATACATTATGACTCGCCTCCCTCAAAACTTTTTATTTCTGTCAGTCATCATCATCATCATCAGTCTTTCAACATCCGTCGCTGGACATAGACCTTCCCTGGGATTCGCCACACTTCTCTATCATCGGCGTCGCGGAGCCAGTACTTTCTCAATTTGTCTAGCTCATCTCTCCATCTAATATTCTGCCGGCCTCGGTTCTGCATGTGATCTCAGGGATCCATGTCATGAGTCACAATGTCCATAGGTTGTCTGCCATTCTTGCAACATGGCCAGTCCATTGCCATTTGAGCTTTCTAATGGATTCTATGATGTCCCTGACTATTGTCTTTTCCCGGGTGTTATGTGCTGTTTTGTGGTCTTTCCATGTGAGGCCTTGCATAATTCTCTCGTGTGCATGTTGCATAGTTCTCAATTTGTGGATCTGTCTCTTGGTTAAGTTCCATGTTTCAGCTCCATAAGTGACTATTCGGAGGATGCATTGGTTATACGCCCTTTTGTACGTTTTCACTCCACTGACACTTTTACATTTTGTAACTCCTTTTGATACAATTTCTCTAATGTAATACGTTATTTTTGCTTTCCTATGATAAGTTCTCTTTTACCACTCCTTTGATACGTTATTCTGAACTCCTTTTTACGCTTTTTGCCATCCATTTTGATACGTTATTCATTTTACTGAAATGTTATCCTCTTGTCACATTTTTTGTCTCTCTTTTGATACGTTTGCCACTCTTTTGATGTGTTATTTTTCACACTGTTATTACGTTATTTTTCAATTGAAACGGTTAGATTTTCACTTCTCTGATACGTTGTTTTTGTTATTGATTTGTAACGGTATATTTTTTTACTCCTTTGATACGTCTTCCGCTCCTTTTATACATTATTTCATTCACTTTTGTGTTATTTTTTCAATAATGTCTACATCATTTATCACTCCTCTGACACATTCTTTCACTCCTCTCATAAGTTATGTTTTCTAATCTTTGGTATTTTTTCACTGCTTTGATACTTTTTCACTCCTTTTGTACAGTATTTTCCCATCCTCTTGATACACTTGTTTGCTGGGGGGGGGTCGCTCCTTTGATACGTTTTTTTCCACGACTTTGATACGTTCTTTTTCACTCCTTTGATACGTTATTATTTTCAACTCCTTTGATACTTTTCTTTCGCGCCATTGATCCTGCTTTTTTTACAACTCCGCCGTTGCTACTAAGTTTATAGGCTCCCATACTTCGGTGCATCTTATAGTGAAGTATGCATCCAGTGTCAAGATGTTCTCACTCACAAGCAGCCAGATCAGTTTACAATGAATACAGCAGCAACCCTGAAAGAATGATTTCACGGTTAAAAGAAAAAAAAATGGCCAATTGTAGAGAACAGGATTTGGAATCTGCCACAAAATTATCTACTCAAACAATCAAATAGTTGCTCGAGGCAAGATGTTTTCCCAATACCAAAGACCATGCACTCTAAATAACAAGCGAATATCCCGCCACCCACTTGCAGAATGTTGCTACCCGATGTCACATTTTCCCCAGATCAACCACAGAGTGTGATTTGCCACCCCGGGAGCTGTTGGATGTAAATGTCAACAGAATATTCAGGCAAACACTGAAACATTCTGTCGAAGTTCTTCAAAATGCAATTAATGCATTCAGAAGAATGTTGACTCAATAGATGTTTCATCACAAAGAACAAATAGAGGAATAAATAAATTTCTTTTTTGATTTTCAGGACATTCTTGATTACTGATGTAATGGCAAGTGCTTAGTCAAATAATTCATTTTACTTATATATATATATATATAAATATATATATATATATATATATATATATATATATATATATATATATATATATATATATAATGTGTACTGTAAAGAGTGAGACAAACTCGGGAGTAGAGTGTTTAGAGGTAAGGTTTATTAATCCTTAGATGTAAATTGTCCAGACATGTTTCGGGATTCTTCCCATCTTCAGTGGTGTGTGCTGTGTGAGTATGTGTTAAAAGTTCCCATGTGAAACCAGAGTCCACTATCAGGAGCTATGCATTGTCATATATATATATATATATATATATATATATATATATATATATATATATATATATATATATATATATACATACGGTTATTTTTTTTACTCCATTGATACTGATATTGATATTGATACTTTCTGTTCACAAGGCTGTATGTCATGGCTCTGTTGCCTGCTGAGGGGAAGAATATAGTTTTATGGTTTTAATAAAAGAAGCATATGTTTAAAATTCAACCATTCCTCCCGGAATGAAAGCAAATACAATAATTTGGAATTCATCAAGATCCAAACTATGGATTTTCTTTTTTTTTTAATAATTAACCAGTGAATTATTAAAAAAGAAAATAAACTGAATAAGATTTTAAATATAAATCTATTGCTATTTTCTCGTGAGAGTTCTCTTTTTGTGTGTATGTATGTTCGCTTTTACTTAGATGATAATTGGTAGCAGGTAAGAATTTTGCAATGTACAGGTTACTAACAAATGCTAGTAATATATTTCAATTACTTGGCATTACATATAATATTAATTTGTTACATAGAATAATAAGGTGAAGAATAATATCAACATCAAAAAACGGTAAATATTCAATCAAGCCATAAATGATTTAAAGCAATAAAATTTTTCCTACGATTCTCTTATGATAATTTACCATCTTTATGAATTTCCTAGATTTAGTTGTCATAAATTCAGTAAAAGCACGAATTATTGCTTCCCTGTTATTGGACAATTTATGGCGAATACCGAGTTAAAATCTCTTGAGAAGATGATAACCTGTTGGAGTAATTTTTGGTGAATATAGAAGATGTTGCAAGACTCCGTATCACGATTCTTTAGGCATAGATCGAGTCAGCCCGTGCCGAGCCGGCAGTAGTCCCGATGTTGATAAGAAAAGTTGCCTCAACGCCTATTCAAAACTTCTCATTAAATATTTCTGTTGTGGAATCTATCCATGTCGGAAGTTCAACAGTTTTTAGAATTATGGTTCTAGTTGAGTTTTAGTTGGGCGCCCACTGTATTAGTTTGCCCACGTGGACGTCAGTGGAAAAGTTGAAGAAGAAAGGGAGATGTATAGAGAGCATGTGCGCTAAGTACGGATATGGAAGCAGATATGAAACGAGGTAAAAGAGATACATTCAAGTACTTAGATGTGAAAAATGAGAGATAAATTTAATGCACCAATAAAGAATGTAAATGAAATACATGTAATGGAAACATTAATACATTCGATTGTGTAAAGAAGATAAGATTAGGGGCCTGCTAGGTCTAAAATATTCCAAGACGTGAAAATGAAATGTAGGAATAATAATTTAGGGGACATGGGGCATAAAGGGTCTAATGTCGTTTCGTCTATCTATCGGATGGAGCTTGACGTGTCGAGCCTGTTAAAATGAGTGGTATATTTGACGAAGCTAGATAAGAAAGAGGCAGTTAGTTCAGGACAGGTGACAGAAGGAGCTAAGAGACGCGAAAATAATGAGCGCAGAGTTTGCTTGGTTGCCAAAAATAGTTGTTGCAGTACTTGCAATTAATAGTTATGAAGGTCTTGCAGATTCTCATACCGAAAGAGTTAAGTGACAAGACAATATGTAGAGAGAGAGAGTCACGGTCAAAGAATAGGAACGATGCCGGTCGCGAGTTTAGAGAGAGGGAAAGGAACGAGTTAACCGGCTCGAAAACTGGGACCAATAAGCGATTGACCAGGTGCGTTCAGGGATTTTATTGAGAGGCGTCCTAGGAAGTGACGTTTTAGATACCAAGCTAAAAGAAGGGCTTCGTATGAAAGTCCTGGCTAAAATATAGGCGTCGCCACACTGCAATCATTACTAACTACATACAATTGTGGTCAAAAGTCAACATTAATTTAAACTCAGTTTTTTACAATTCCTGACATTTAATTCCAGTAAAGATTATCCACCTTAAGTAGGTGAGGATCATTACTTTAGTTTAGAATATGAAATGTGAGTACACCCAAGCCACCTTTCACGTTCCTAAGATAAAGTTATGTAAACTTCTGACTTCAACTATATAATTTATGTATGGATTGGGAATATAAATAGACATATAGTGTATAAAATGTTATGTACATTAGTATATTATGATGACATGAATCCCCTTTGAACGTTGGGTGAGCAATTTGTTGAGAATACGAATTCTTGTTTGTTTCGAAGATGGACTTCTGAAAGGAATGTTTCTTTGGAGAAATCAAATATTTCTAATTAAGAGTTTTTTGTTTGAGGAGAAATTGAATGACCATCTGACTATATAATTATGAAATGTTCGTAGGGTCTTTTGAATAATAATCATGCATATATTTAGGAATACAAGCAAGACAAAAACAAAAAATATGCATATCTAATTTTATACGAAGAAAATTTCATTAAGAATATACAAGCATGTTGGTTTTAGAGCAAAAATGATGTAACATTTTTATGACAATGTTGAAAGTGAAAAAGCCGGTATAATTTCTGATGAATCTATTTATTTGAGTGAAGTCTCCATTTATTGGTTGTTCCTATAGTGAATGGAGGAGAGTAGTAAGGTAGTTGGAGTTCTGTGTAGCGACGAGATTGTGTAGTGGAGGACAAAGGATTTTGTCTCTACGTGTTTGGTTTATCTTACCACACACCGACATTTACATGAAATGATGAACATGAAGTCGAAAGTTTAAAGAGCAGATTTGCTGGTCATGCAATAGCTACCCTATTCTTACCAATTCTTTCTCATGACCAAGAGATATTAGTAGCATTCCTTTCAATATAAGAAATCACGTATTCTCTCCACCCAACAAAATACAGACATCACTCTATGCAGTCTAAATTTTCTCCCAAAATATATACGATTTTGTTGATGCACTTACTATTCTGACGAAATGAAGTATTTACAAATGATATGAGGCAGAAAGAAAACATCTGTTCTGTTGTTCTTTTTGTTTTGTTTTGTTTTCAAATTAAACTAGAACAGGAGTAGTTTGTATGGGTTACACACTTCCTTGTCTGTTCATGAGTGAAAATCCCAATGTTCTAGTATTTAGCGTAACACTTGTCTTTCCAATTGGCAGAAATGAGCAGGACTTCTCTGAAAAAAATGCAATGTCGATAATTTTCGATACGTCAAAATAATTATAACAGAACGTGTCACACACAGAATTGCTGTTTAAAATAAATTTGATAACAATTGAAGACGTCTGGTTTTGGCTGCACGAAAGAATAAAGCTACGAAGTTGATTTGTGAAGATGCTGATCCTCTTTCATAGATAAGTGAACTTTATCGCTTATTTCTGCGACTTTGTGATCAAAGCCACACGCGTAAACAAAACATCTTCTTTGGTGGTCACCATTTATAATGGTATGTCTGGTTGGAATGTGAAAGGTTTGTAGATAGTATGGTTCTGGATAGTTCTAGTAGTACTGGTTGAGGAATGGTTAGCGCGAAGATGTTGGAGACAAAAAGTTTTGCTTCCATGTGGTCTGGTGGTAGCATCGACGTCACTAGAGATGTGGAAGGAGGAAGGGAGATGTACGAAAAGAATGCGCGCCAATAATGAACATAGATGCGGAGATGAAACAAAGGAAAAAGGACACATACAAGTTTTTGGATGGACAAATCTGACGTAAATTCTATACAGGAACATTAATGACAAATAACGAATGAAAATGAAATACAAGTGATGATAACATTAATATGATCGACCACATAAAGGGATGAGAAGATATAGCGAAAGGTGGAAGCTTAGTTGTCCTTGATAGTACAGGCATCGGAGTCGAAGCAGAGGTGTCTGAACTGCTTTTGAATCCATAAGGCTTGGAGCGTACCAAGGAAAGGATATAGTGACCGGGTTCAGTGTGTGAGTCAAACTGCCAAGTTGTGTGTGTGATTTTGGAGCTATTCTCTGACGCCGGTAGACACTCGATGAACAGACCATGGAAGACAAAGGACATGGAGTTTTATCTATGCGTGTTTCCCGGTGTGAAGAGAATTAGGAGAGATCGTCGTGACTATCGGATAATAAAAAGCATAACCATTTCATTCATGAGAGTGAGAGAAGTATACGTGTTTGGAGCACGTGGTGAGAACACAGTTGCGTAGCTGCGTATCTGTGCGTATGTGAGATGCCTCGACATCAGTGAACTGAAATGGGCAAAATTAGTACCGAGAGAGGTCACGGTGGATGAATGGTTGAGATCGGATCAGCTAGGAGGTTGGCGAAATGATAACGATTTTAGGGAGAAAGAAGGAGAGAGAATGAGCGACCGGCAACAAATGCCAGAGCCAAAAGCGTAACCAGCTAGGAGTACTGGCGCCAATGAACATTTGACCATGTGCATCCAAGGGTTTTATAGGGTTCGTAGAATGTGACATTTTCGAAATCTAGCTAAAAGAATGGTTTTGTATTTAATTCCCAAGTAAAATTATAGGGGAGCGCCACAAAAGCAATTTGTGTTTTCGTTCATAATTTTTCTTGCATAAATCATTTCTTCGTTTAGCCTGAAATCCGGATTAAAATAATCGGTAAAATCAATTAAAGATGAAGCCTAAGTCATAATTATTAAAACATATGTAGTGATCCCAATTTAATATACATATACATAAGATTTTATAGAAATTAAGAAATAACTAAATTAAATATCCGAGTTAAACATACTACGAATACACATATACACACACACTCTCTCTCTCTCTCTCCCTCTCTCTCTCATTCACTCGCTCTCCTTTACTTATTCGTCTCTTTACCTGAAAAGACAATGACAAAATTTAGAAACAGAACACACGAGGGAATTCGCCGAAGGCTCGACAGATTTCCTGGGAATTATACCCTTTTCCCATTGATGACGAGAATTCCTAGAAAAAGGCCAAACACGAAAGAAATTAAGAAGAGTATCACCCTAGGATGGCAAAGTAAGTTCAACCTTCAAAAATAAGACGATCCCAATAATCCTAAAAGGAAGAGTATACAACCAAAGCACCCTTCCGATAGTCACTTATGGAGCTGAGACATGGAACTTAACCAAGAGACAGACTCGCAAACTGAGAAGCATGCAACATGCACATGAGAGAATCATGCTCAACCTCATATGGAGAGATCACAAGAAAGCACAGTACATAAGGAAGAAAACAGGAGTCCGATACATCATAGAATCTATTAGAAAACTATAATGGCAATGGGCAGGCCATGTTGCAAGAATGACAGACAACCGATAGACATCACGACTCACAACATGGATCCCCAGAGATCACATAAGAAACCGAGGTCTATGTTTAACGACGGACATTAAAAGACTGATGATGATGATGATGATGATGATGATGATGATGATCTAAAAAAAAAAAAAAAAAAAAAAAACTCCCTATTTATTCAGGGAAAGCCAAGAGATAAGTGGTCAGTCCGGCAAAATCCCGGACAAACAATAGGTCTAGATAACAACGCAACGGCTCAATTACAAACGAAGTACTTTGATTTCAGACTTTTACTTTATACCATGAAAATACTTTACATTCACCACTCATTACAAAAAATTCATTTCTCTCATGAGCTTATAATTCATGTATAGCATTTTACATGATAGCATTTTATATGAGAAAATTTTGTCGTTCATCCCCCTTTGATTTGTTACTCTCCAAGCCTCCCCCCTCCTATTTAGTTGAATTATACATTCACGCTCCCTTCTAAGCAGTAGTAACCACGAACCTAATTTTATCTATGGGAACCTTCTGGTGCAATAATATAAATCCTATTTTAATGGAATCAACAAGTAAAATCCTCACATCTTTTTTTTAAAATCAAGCATAAATATAGCAGATTCTTATTACGTTGTAAGATCTGTGGGTCATTAAATTCAAAGACCATCCGTCAAATCAAGTTGAAATGTGGTTGTTTTATTCTTTAGCAACAGAGACCCGACTATAAATACAATTGGTATTGAGTTGTCCCACATGAAATGTCCGTTTTTCACATTAGTCGACAGAAAATTTAGTTATACATATTCAACTATTTATACGACATTAGCTTTCTTTTGAATATTTAATTTATGATTCATCAAATCAGTTTTAATTCGATAATCCCTCTCTCTTTCAGATGATGTCCTCAAAAGAAATCAGATAATTGTTTTTATTGAGTTCAATATCGATAAAAAAAAATACCGTTCCAGCTCTCAAGAACATCAATTTTGCATGTGGAATGGGAACTTGCTTTGAAAGGACTGTGCGACGTTGGTTCCACAACTTTCTGGAGATGGGTCGGGATGCTAACCCTTGAGGACATCCTCAATCAATTGTCGATAATGCGAAATTAGGGGATGGTGTGGAAACTGATACAAGGGCAACTGTTCGAGCTCTAACTCTAACATTTACAGATTTCAAAAATAACTGCACTGAGTCACCGATCATATTTTTCATTTCTTAATCGGCTATTTCAAGTGGGACAACCCAATAGCTACCAAGAAAGTAATTCCTCTTTTTAAATTGACTGGATCTAAGACGTGTATTAGATTTCCATCTCGAATCCTTTCGAGGGAAGTAAGATTTAGAAAGGAAATGAAAAAAGATAAGTGTTCTTTAATAAGATCCTAATTCGAGACAGAAATGAAATCAGATTCTAAAATCTTTTCTTATAATCAATAAATATACAAAATATTTGCATGTACGCCTCCTCGGGGCACGCAGTTTTGGTATTACACTAAGCCATATAATGTATTGGGCCTAAAATAACTCAAGTTACAAGTTCCAGGAGATATCTATTAGAAACTGTCAACTAAAACTGTCACCAAAACTATAAATATAAGTTTCTTTAGTTTTTTTAATTAGTCTAGATGACTATGTATGTATGTATCACGTGTACAGGTTAAATAAATTGGGCTAGAGGACTGAAATCTCTACAATTTACTCCTATTGTGGCCACAGAAGACGTTTTTGTGAGTGTTTACAACCCCCACACCCAACCCCAATAGTTTTAGTTGGGGTTCAACTTGTAAAATTAGTAACTAAGTTTGTGTCTGGCAATATTCATGCTTTTTCTTTCTTTTTTTTTTCAGAAATTCAGACATTTTTAGTCATCACTGACCAATAAGAGACGAAAGAATTAATCTATTCATTGATCACTCCTAACACAGCATGTGGTCAGAGGACATTAGTCGCATGACAGTTTCTATTGAGTGACTAACCAAACCTGTTCTTGTTTTCTTTTTACTTCTCTGTGATTCTAAAGCCAAACATCTCCCTCTCATCCAACCATAGATCAGTCTGACGTCTTCACTGCGACCCTCAATCGACTTGTTTACTCCGATGTATTTTCAAAGATAAATTTCCAATTTCAATGGTCGATTCAAGTTGATCCATCTAAGAATAATTTTTAGAGATCTCAGTGTGCATGCATCGAGATAACTCAACATCTGGACGTCGTACGAAGTTGATATTTGTCAGGTGTGTTGGTCAGTACAATGGACATTGCAGTGTTGAGTTTGAAGTCGTTTTGATTCACGATTCTCGGTATGTGGGGGGAGGGCTCGACTTGAGGTAAAATTATTCACTGAAATCAATGCATATCTTATAACTGCAAAAAGTGACGTTTTTATGATGCGTTGAACGTCTCTTATCGTTTCGGGATGGTATTAAGAGAGAGAGAGTGGGGGTGAGAGAGATTTATTTTTTTCTTGTCGAATTTTTCTATTGAATGAGATTGAATTGAATCATAGATGACGCAAGACCATATCTAATATGTCTTGATTGTTATTACGATTAACGACGATATTCAATTTCAAGTGTTGCCTTTAACGACATCATAAATTAATTAAGAACAGCGTCTCATTATTTCAAGTTTAAACATCCTTAAAGTTTCCGATAAACTGGATGCGTCTCCTGAACGGGCTTGCCTCAGTAGCTCTAACTTGGTAGCGTTATTCTTGCAAGTCTTATCTCTAAACAATTAGATTGATATACAGAAAACTGTGTGTCTCGGTGGAGAGAAAGATAATTCATTATCAAAATAGGTTTACAATCTGGGAAAATGAGAAAATATGAACATCGTCCCAAAAGAGTAGAAAGCATGATACTACAGTGGATTGCAAAAGTTTGGAAACCTCCTCTGATAAATCATGAGAATAAGATTTTTCAATTTGAAATTATTGCATCCTTTTATTGTGAAGAAATGTTACTAGATAAGAAATATGTATCAACCTTGGTTAATAAGTTAGTATCTACAAGAAAAGTATTTGTTTTGGATCACTGCCTTGAATCTGGAAGGCAAAGATATTACATGGCTGTTGTATGGATCATCGCTGGCATCTTATGTTCAATTCGTCTTTATTACGTCTTTCAGATGATCTATGATGGTGATTTTCATTAGTGTAGTCTTTCTTTCCATGATATTCTACGAATTCTCTATCGGATTGAGATCCGGTGATGTGGGTGGCCATTCCAAAAGCTTGATATCTAGATCCCGAATCCATTTTTACACGTCCATTCATATTGATAAAGTTGTTAGTTGTTTCTCTTGTTAGTGGTTTACACTTGGTAATTGGACCAGTTGGATGAAGTGGGGTTCTGGTGGACTGCGCATTATTATACTGTAGACTACAGATATTGCGATAGACCACATGCTATGGTAAAACTCCCATAAATGATTCCAGGTAAAAGACGAAGATTCCTTTTAGGGGTGGTTATTTCAAATATTTCCAATATAACGCATTGATTATTTCGCATAAGTTTGTTCGTATTGTTTGTCTTTGTGATAACGTTTCGGCCACTGTGCTCTCCGGTCTTCCTTTAATTCAGACTCCAAAGTGGAGTTAGCATAGACATATAGCACAATATCATCACCATTAGCGAAAGCAGCAGCAGCCATTATAAGTCTGCTGCTGGACAAAGTTAATTCCCATCCCCTTCCATGACGGGTAAACCTTTCTATCCCGTACCTCCATCTTATGTCTGGTATCTACCTACTGCGTTTACTGTTCCATGTGCACCAATTGGTAAGCTTCTTGCTTCATCTATTGCCATCTCTTCTTGCTAAGTGTCCAGTCCATCTCCATTTTGTTGCTTGATTTTTTGTATGATAAATTTCACTATATGTTTTGTTGATCTTTTTCTATCGGAGTTATCCCCGGCATTGCTCTTTCGCTGTCTCTCTGTGTGATTCTGAGTTGTTAAGGGCCACTAATTAGGG
Organism: Thysanoteuthis rhombus; assembly: GCA_963457665.1. Taxonomy (NCBI): domain Eukaryota; kingdom Metazoa; phylum Mollusca; class Cephalopoda; order Oegopsida; family Thysanoteuthidae; genus Thysanoteuthis; species Thysanoteuthis major. Next base: position 4,076,328 of record OY735211.1, on the reverse strand, counting down.
AAGAATTGATATTAGGCTGGAGGTTCTCAACCACTGGATACCAAGATTGGCAATTAGTTGTTTTGTAGGACTGTTAACTACGGGATACCCAGTCTTTTTTTAAATTCAAATCATACAATTCTTGAACGTTATATATTTTCAGTAATTAAGTGCCCGAAAGCCTGTTCAACGATTTTCATTCTAATCGATTCAGTAGGTCCAAAGTCCAATATTTGCGTGTTGACATATAATTATTTACATATAAAATGTATAGTAACAATCGGATCGGTCGTAACTCACCATTTTTCAATTCCTATGGTTTTGTCAACATTATAGCCGAATTTCAGTAAAATCAGTCAAGATTTGAGAAATATTCCCAATTGGAAGTAAAACAACGTCTTTGTTCGAAAATATGAAGAAACAATCGGGTTGGCCATAACTCACCATCCTCCAGGAAGAATCTCTCCGTGAGCCTATTAACAACAGTTCATTGAAATACCAAGGAATAACGAAATTATCCAATTGCTGAAATGACACAATGACGACTGACGAGAGCGAATGATGGTCCCCGGCTTTTTTCCACCGGGGACAAAGCAAGAAAAAGGATAAAGAATATACAAGTAGGTAGAAAGATAAAGAGATGGGAGAAATTTGTCAAGGGGAAATTATACAACTTTAGTATAACATTGATGCCTTCAATTTCTTTTTTTGTTTTTTGTTTTTTTCTTTTCTTTTTTTTTCTGCTACTTTTTGTCACGTTGTTAGAGGTCCGATTGAGGTCAAGGGAAGTAACTCAACAAAGATGCACTAAGGAGTTACTTCCCTTTAACCGATCCGTATCTAATCTGATTCGCCTAGACATCCATGCATCAGGTTTGGATGTACTTGATAATAGTTGATTGTATCATTTAGCCAACTTCAGTTTAATTGGATTGGAATTGAACTAATAAGAAAAATTGGTAGTTGAATTCAGTATGACCGATATCTGAGTAAAGGTTTGTTTTTTTCCATATTGATATTCTCAGATGTGACTGTCTTTTCACTCAGGCTGTTCTGTTCTTTCGCTACTTTTGCCCAGAAGCAATTGTTTCTAACACTAGATGAGATCTGCACTTGTATGGCTGTGTCCTCTGGTATTACTGCAGATAGATAAAGTCAGCATTTTCTTATCGGGGTATTTTCAGCATTGATTGTCAGTATTAGCTCTATGTCGGACGTTCCAGATTCTATAGACTTGTATTCCAGGGTTTCCAGATTAGTTTGTTTTTCAGTGAAAGATATATCTCCCAGTCTCGGAATGGTTTCAGTCGCTTCCTTCTAGACTCTTTCTTTATTTGGGAATATCTCATCAGAAATTTTGCCAAATTCCAATATTTTTTCCTCATAGTTATATGGAGACGCCTAGTTGCAGTAATATTAAATGTATTTGTATAATGCAAAAAGAAAATTAAAATCTTACATGAAAAGTGAAGACTACCCGATATTTAGAAGAAAATTTTAATTTGTTCAAACTGTGGAAATTATCTCTAAAGTTCTGAATTTCTAAATTGCGGAGAACGGAGAAAATTCATATAATCAAGCAAGTTATCTTCCCTGAAGTTCGTCTAATGAATCATTTGCGTCAGTGGAAAATTATTTCATATGGTCGTCTAAAACTAGAAAAGGTGGGTATACATGTTGGTATGAATATTTTTAGCTCATATTAAATCCCCAAAAGTATATGTATCCATTTCTACTGTGCTGTGCGTTATCTTGTAAATGTGTATCAGGTCACTTCTCAGCCTCTTGTATTGTAGAATGGGAAGCTGTAATATTCGGGGTCTGTCTTCATACTGCAGGTCTATTGGTTATGGTATCAGTTTGGTAGCTCCTCTCTCTGAACTTTCTAACGTTTCTCAGAATTTTTCAGGAGGCTATACAGAAATGTACGAAAGAAAACTGCAAAAATATCCAACAATCGAAAAGAAATTCCTGGATCCTGGCTAAAACTTAATCACATCTTCTGTAATGCGTTCCTTACCCTTCCACGAGGTTTTATTGAAATTCATCGCGAACGTTTGGAAACATCGTGTAGACAGAAAAGAGCGAATACAGAAATACATAAAATATCAACAGAAAAAATATTTCTCATTCAAAAACGGATTTGTGGATCCGCCCTGAAAATTACATCTTTACTACTCTGTGCTTTACCCTTCCACAGAATCTTGTTAAAATTTATGGAGAACTTTTGAGATATCGTATGGACAGACAGGATCGAATACAGAATCTTTTTTTAACGCAAAAATATCTCTCGTCGTTAATTTTGTTCTTCGCCCATTCACAAAATTTCTTTGAAATTCATCGAGAACTTTTTTTTATGGATGCACCCTAAAATGTAATCACTTCTCCTTTCAATATGGCTTATCTTTCAATGATATTTCATTGAAATCCATTGAGGAAATCCTGAGGTATCGTGTAGACAGACAGGAGTGAAAATGAAGAAAAGAAAAAATATCTCTCAATCGAAGACAAATTTCTGGATCAACCCCAAATTGAAATCATTTCCTTTCTATCTCGCGGCCCACTTCTCCACAAAATTTCACTAAAATTCATAGAGAACTTTTAGATGTATCGTGTGGACAGACTAAGGCAAATATAGAAATGTATAAAATTCAAAAAAACAAAAACAGATATCTCAAAAGCAAATTCCTGGATCCATCCCAAAACTCAATCACTTCTTTTTAATTTAAGACTTGCCATACCTAATACTCAGAAGAACCCTTGAGACATACCTAAACGGGCAACTTTTGTTAATGTCAGGGAAATGCGAAGCAAGCATTTGATGTTGGGGCAGTACATTAATCATTAGGACCGATGCTGCAACAATGGGTTTCCATACATTTACTGGCTTTGACCAGACTAGCAAGTTTCCCGGTAAGTCTAAATTGACATGCTGGAAGCGTTCATGGCTGCGAATATTGATGTTATCCAGGCATCCCAAATCGGAGATGTACCTTTGTGAGAACCATGAAAATCAAGAAGACATTCATGATCTGTGCTCAGAAGAGCAAGATGAAGATACTGAATGACTTTCATAACGTTTCAGATATATCGAGAAATCTTCTGTACCGTTTTTAATGTTGAGTGAGTGTGCGCGAAAAATTTATGAAAGAAAAATACAAGTTGATGTATAAATTGAAATATTAATGCTTTAAATAAATCAGATTTTTGTATCTATGAAAATAATTAATCAGTAATAAATATTGTATTTAGGTCCAATAAAGATAGGTGCTTATTCTTTAATCGGAAATTTGTTCTTCGTTTGCTTTACATGTTTTGAAGTGATTTGAGCAAAAAGAAATTATTTTGGATAATTTTGCCTCCTTGTATGTTTTTGCGATATTTTTATTATATTTCAGTCCTCCATTGATATAGTCTGCAAAATATATATCGGACCATAGAGAAAATGGTGACATATATTTTCTTAGTACGTGGTGGTTGACAAAGTTTAGTTCATCTAATGATTAGTGTCTGACACCAAGTTAATACTTAACCATTCAACCAATTACTATTGAATTGTTATCCTACTATTCTGTATGAAAATGAAAATCAGTTATAGTATCTATCACGGAAAAGTCAATTCTTTAAGGCTGGCTGCTAATGATGATGGTAGTCCGCCCAAGAAAATGAAGAAAGGGTTAACACAATTGAGGAGAATCAAAGATTAGACTCTTTCTTTTTCTTATAGCTGTTGGCACAAAAATATGAAGCTAACTGATCGGTTATTGATGTTGAATCAAAATAGTACAGGCACATAAAATGTGCATGCAATGAAATAAGATGAATAACGAGATTAAAAATAACAAATAATGTATTTAAACGCGTGTAAAATATAACGATTTGATTGTAATTCTGGTTAGAAGAAAGAAGAGAATATGCTTTTAAAGTTCTAGTAGTTGGAATAATGTTGGTTCAATGTAGATATAAGTGCTTAATCTTCATATGTAGTTAAAAATGGTTATATGCGTGTGTGCAGGAAGTAAAGAAATTAGTGTTGGTTTATGTGTTAGTGTATGTATGAATGCGCACGTACTCAAGTCAAATGATTGTTGCATGAAGTTGTTGAAATCGCCTACATTCTGCGTTTAGCAGGATGAGAACTGGACGAAAATCGAGTTGTGTGTGCCTGTCATATAGAAGAGGGTAATGGTAAGGGCGTTAGATGCAAATTTTTTTGTCTTCTAGGATGGTCTGTATCTAAATTTTAACTCTAATTATCACTGAAAATAATTTTTTTTTTCAGATTCAGTGTCCCGGATGACACTATTTTCAAAACGTATGTAAATGCAGTTGTTGCTCTAGATATAGGGTTCAGAAATATCTAATTCGTGCGGTCCAGCAAAATGTGTCATCTCCTAATGAAATATTTCCTCTCCTGACTGAATTCATTTGGCATTGTATCTGACAGTATAATAATGCATGTTTCAATAAACTGATTAGCAAGAGAAATGTGTAGTCAGGTAATTGTGTTATTGTTTCAAATGACCGGAGATATCAATCTATTACAATAATTTGCATGTGGACCTTCATTGGATATCGAACTATGGATAATTCATTGGATGGAATGGAATAGTTATGTGATTTGTTGAATAACCAATCAATCCGTTACAAGACCTTATATTGAGGATTCATTAAAAACCCTTACTTCATGTTTGTAAGAAAATATTCCCACGGGACCCCAGTCGAGTTACAACCAGCCCACACTATTATGATTGTATCCTAATTGTTTTCTTCATCTATTTTAATTGTATTCGCATTTTTCTCAATTATAAAAAAAAAAAGTTTTGATGATTTATATTTGTTGCCATCACTGAAGACCACGTGATATAGTACTCTCGATTTGAATTTTGTACGTCATCCTTTTTTATTTCTTTCATTTTTTTTTTCATTTTTTCAACATCGAGTGAGCGAGAGCGTGAAACTTTACAACTTTCAACACCTTCCCAACACTTTACCCAAACCCCAACACTTTACCCTAACCCCAACCCCAATCTTAACCCTAAACAATATAAAATCATTAAAAGGATCATAATTTCCGAATTTTAGAGTAAGATGACTCATGTAAGCCGAACCTCAGTCCGTACTTCCGTAAAAATGGCGGAAAGTATGTCCCCTCTTTCGCATAATGTTTACAGTGTAAATCCAAATGAACTTTTTTCAAAACTGACAAATTCCTTGAGTATTCCCAGAGTCTTATGGATGGAATGCACCAAATTACTTGCGATAACACTTTTTTCAATTTTCAAGTGGCCTGAACCTGAGACCCCTTTTCCTAAACAAGTGCCAGCAAATTTCATAAAATTACAAAATATATATCATTTTAAAGGTGATTCATTGTGGTGACCGGTCAAAGGGCATCACGGCAAAAGGCATTAGTCAAAAAGTCAGCACTGTAGTGCGAATATTTCGACTGAATTTTTAGTAATTTAGTTATTTGATTTTGAATTTTGTTGTACATTTAAATGAATAAAAGATCTATTGTAATTTTATGAAATTACTTGATTAGTACAAATTCAGACAAAATATCCGTTGTAGTCTTTTTGACCGGACGCCATTGTAAACTGCAGTAGTCCGTACTACACTGTTGTCCTTTTGGATGGTGCTTTTTGTCTTGATGCTTTTTAACCTGGATTCGATCACAAACCTAATTTTGATGCAAGGCTAAGTTTGTTGAATATGTCGAACAAACGAAGAAGAAAAAAAGGTCATTAAGTTAACAGTAACATGAGTACACTTAACATTGTTCTTACAGGTGTCACGTTACATTTAGTGCGTAAGAAAAACTTGACTTGACAGGATACAAACAAACAAAAATCTAGTCGTTAACACAAAAAGTAGTGCCTTCGATCTTTCAAGTCTGTGCCTACTTGCCCGCGACCCACAATAATATATAGTATCCGAGACAAACATGTTTACATTATGGAAATACAAATTTAATAATAAATAAAAAACTGAGTATAAACTAGGCAGCTACGTTTACTTATACAAGTTTTAACTTTTATGAGTTTACCTGATCCCTTTGTTGTTGTTGTTATGAAGACTTACTCATGATGCACTGAGGATCGTTTTCGTGTATTCGTGCGCGCCATCTGGTGAAAAGTTATCAAGTTGTTATCGAAACTAACAACGGGAAAGTTTTTTACGGATTTGTTCACTTCGAATTTTGAACATTTCCCACCGTATTGATTTATTTAAGATTTTATCAAGATGTTTGTAAGATCTGGATTTATCCTGAGCTGTAGTTTGGCTCTATTGTGGTCAGTTTTATTAATGACCGTATTCATTGAAGCTAGCACAGAGAACAGAACTACAGTTGCTCCAATCTCAACAACCACACCGTCCTCACCAGACCAGTGTAAGTTAGTTTGAAACATTTATTTTAGTGTGGCTGTAAAGTATACAGATTTTTTATTAAAACACACATCAAATAATCATGTTTACAAAATATCTAAGTCCTTAAAGATCAGTGCAATGTACATAATGATAAATACTTTTTAAACTCATTTGTTGATAGCACTAGTCGTTCCACCAGTGATCACCAAGTCTCCCACAACAGAAGTTGAAAACACTCCGACCCATTAAACAGAAGTTGATCGAAATATCGAAGTTGAAATCTTTTTTCGTGATTTAATTGATTAGATGCTATCACTTTTTTTAGTAAAAACAAAATCTTACTTAAAGTCTACACGACAAATGAATAACCTAATTTACTTTAAATTGAAATTATGGAAGCTCATGTTCCGGTTGGATTTGTAGTGACACATTTAAGTCATTCACCTATATTGACATTATTTCAATCATGGATAATATTTACACTTGGCGCATAATTTGATATTAGGTCCAATTTTATCTTAACGATTGCAATATATTTCAAAGTACAACTTGAAAAAAAATGTTGATTTTGAGTTTAAAAACAAACGTCTATAGTTTTATTTCCTAATTTACATCGTGGTGTTGAATTAACGATTATTGACCCATGTGCATTTTTTTTAGATGTATTTACAAGTTCACTTGCCCAATCCTTAAAGTCTTTTGAACAAATATTTCTGTTACCATTTTTTTTTTTCAAAAATAGTAATTTCCTTTTCTACGTATACCTGAAATAGTTAAAAAAAAAAAAATAATAATTCTCAGTTTCAGGAGCATTCAATCCATTAATCCGGGGGGGGGGGCAACCTTATCGCCTCTCGGGGCTGGATCGTAAATGAGAGAGGACAGTTGACTGATTAAATGCCAGAAAGAAAATTGGATCGAAATATTCTGGCACTCTCATATTCATTTGGTTCGGATCGAAGCGCGGCTTCTGTGAGATTTTGTCAAGATCAAAGTGTTTTATCTGTTCTTACATCTAAAACGAAACAAAAATTGTCTTTTTGAATTTTGATGGAATTTTTTTTCCTCTCCAGTTGACAAAAACAAAACGTTTTTATAAGTTTTATTTTATTTATTCTAAATATCAAAATTTGACTTTCTTAGAAACAACCGAAAAATCGGCTCGAACGATACCTAATTCCTGTGACGACATTAAATAAATTCATAATAACTTTTGATTTCATCAGTTCTTTGCTAATGTAACTTGACTATTTTGTATGTACTCTAAAAGGAAGTACTTCAGTGAGAGGAAACGTTTTACCTATGTAGTAATACCTCTTTCGGGTATGAACATAGGAGGCATTCTTTCGTTTTTTAACCTACTTCCTATCGATTATATTTTAGCTGAAAAGTTTTTTATTTAAAGACATGTTTGCCCATTAGGAGTACTCGAGGACTTCGTTGACATACCGGAAATCCATAAAAAAATGTCAAAATGGTATTTAATTCAATTTTATCTTTGGAATCTCACTGTCCTTAGTAAAAAGAAAAATGTGTAAATATCTACAGGCTCGGATCTACTATCCAGTGCTCGGGTACAATTCAGCAAATATTTTGTTTACGTCGTTCAAAAAGTTTCTCGTTGAGATTTCAACAACGAACGCCTTTGATACTTAGTGATGATTACTTCCCTTTTTGGCTAGGGAAGCACGAGTTAACAAGCGCCGAAATTATTTGTGTACACTTTAGAGAACCAGAGATATTTTGAAAACTGTGCAAAACGCTGTAACAATGCAAACAAAAAATTACGTATGATAATTTTCGCTTGAATTTCTTACAAAAAGTTCATAAACAAAAACACAAGATTTGAAAATTGTACAAAAAATAGAATATTCATTGGCTTTTAATAAAATCTTCAGTACTTGAAACCAAATATTCTCTTCAAGTCCATCTGAAATTCCGGGAAGAAAACTTTTTATTGTACCTTTCCGGTGGTCAAAATGTTGTAGACTTTTAGAATGTTGTTGCACACACCTCACAGGTGAAAAAATGTTGAGAAACCTTCATTTAGAAAATTTTGGAGGATAACGTAGGTTTTTTTTTTTTATATAAATACACCCAAGCATGTGATAAATATGAGAAATTATGACAAATGATGACGTCATAAATTCTGGTCTGTAAATTGTTAAAAAAATCAATATCTTTTATTCATATCTCTTATACACGTACTTTGATATTTCAGCAAGATAATGCTTGTGACATGACTTTCATGCAGTAGTACACAATGACCCGTACTTGAAGATCTATTCATTCAAAACATCTCAGTGGTAGATAGATAAAAAAATGCAACTTGATCTGTTTTTTTTTTTTTTTCATCTATTTTAAGCTTTTGTACTTTATAATTATGGACATTAGTTTTTGGCCAGACCCTCCAAAAATGACTTCTTTTTTTTTTTTTGTTTCCAGGTTTCGGGAACTCTTTGGAAATATATTGTTAA